>BSQZ01000015.1:2557500-2597500 GCA_033239005.1 Lamellibrachia satsuma
TCAACCCCAATAACCGTTGTGGTCTTACTACATTAAACAACTATAATCAAGAGTCAAAACCCCTTATTCTTGTCACTTTATGTCCACATTATAAACAGTACTATAGTGCACTATACTGTTATGCCAGTGGATGCTACTGTTTCTGCTGTGCAGTGAGATGCCGGCCAGGGGTCTACTCCTGCTACCAGACAGCTGGCTGACTTATCACTGTATAGGGGTATGATTAATGATGTAACTGCAAGCATAAATCACGGGTTGCAGAAACAACACCACAAAACCTGCAGCTGAGGGCCTTTCGTACACAGTGTTCTGTCTTGGTCACCATCCGTGAACCTATGTTACTCTCTCGCTGTAGTCATCATCTCAGTTACAAACCGGCCTTTACCAAAAATTACCTTAATTTATATACAGACTGATGATGCGCACGCAAATGGTATGTTGCTTCATATGTGTAACAATGTATAATAACCAGC
The DNA here is from genome assembly GCA_033239005.1 of Lamellibrachia satsuma. NCBI lineage: Eukaryota > Metazoa > Annelida > Polychaeta > Sabellida > Siboglinidae > Lamellibrachia > Lamellibrachia satsuma. The sequence continues at coordinate 2,557,974 of BSQZ01000015.1, forward strand.
TAAATCACGCAACATATTGTAACGCACACAGGCCCAAACTAGCATTGCACCGCCTGCTAATACACGCAATACCCGAATCACATTTTATATGTGGCTAATACAGGGTCGTGAGTTGTATTGGTAGAAGAACCACGTTGGTGATATTGTTCCTGCGATGATTAGTTGTTTCATGACAGCTAGCGACACCCCATCGTTTTACAGCTAACCTTTTCACGTGTGATCGTTTTTTGTTGGCGCATTGCGTGCTTTCAAAGTGCATATGAACTGAGGTTTGAAGTAATCAGTCTTGTTTTCGGCAACGTGGAGGTTGGTAGCAGCGAGTGTTCTCTGGCGGTGAACCAACATGGACCTTATGGTAAGTTTATTTATCTTTGAAAATGCCTCCTATGATCAACTTTTGTTTTTCGTGTGGCTTGACCAAGTCAGTGACGTGATGCAGTGTAGCTACAGACAGCAATAAAAGAAGGTATCATCGTCGTACCTCACTATCTGTGAATGAACCTTGGAGACTGGCAATGTGCCACAGCGACGAGGCGGGTGGCGGACCCATGTCGGCGATGAGCGTGTCAAACAGGGGCGCGAATTGTTTCATCACAGCCTACGACACTCGGTGCTTCACGGATAACTCAATATGCCAACAACAACACTGTACCATATATAATAATAAGACATTTATTCGTAATACATTGTGCACCATTAATATTTACAAATAATTCACAAACGGCTGCAAACTGCCGTCGGTACAGACGCTGCGGCTAAATGACAGGCATAAAAGACATTCACGTGTGTGTGTGTGTGTGTGTGTGTGTGTGTGTGTTTGTGTGTGTTTGTGGGTGGGTGCGTGCGTGCGTGCGTGCGTGCGTGCGTGCGTGCGTGCGTGCGTGCGTGTACGTGATGTTGAATGATTCTGGTTACCACAATGAATGTTTGAAAAACTAGGTTATATACTGACTGCTGCACTGACTGCTGTAATTCTATTATTTGGCTTACCAGTTCCTACTCGACTACGTGTTGTTGATGACGTGCGCATGCGCCGTGTCGTCACGCCAATATTGTTCCGGTAGCCGCAAATGGTCGGGCTTCAAGGAGACGTTCAGAAAGACATACTCCTCGAAACAGATGCAAATCAGGTGACGCGTTTATCGATGAAGCTATTGTCGTGGGAACGCAATGACGGTAACTTAAAAATATAATAGGGTAATTTGTTTTTGCATTCTCCATATATCACAGTAAAGCAAATGGGCTGTGGACGACGTGTAATCGACCTTTTGTTAATGAACGCAATGAAGAAACATACGGAGCACTGTTGAAAAAAATGCTTAAACATTCGTATAGTGCCAACGACCAAGATAGGAATACTGATCAAGATAATAACTTCTACAACTATATCTCGCCAAATTGTAAATATTATTCTGATTAGAACTTTAATGAAGATATCTGGATGTCACGTAGTATTACCGGTTAAAGTATAGATTTTGTTAACATTAACTCGCGTAGTCTGAATGCAAATTAAAAACATATTTGTAATTACTTAGAATCATTGAATATGATTTTGTTACATCATTGCTATACCATATATGAAATGTGGGCTGAAACTGACCAAACGTCCTGGTTTCAGCTACCAGGCTACACATCTTATCGTTTTGTAAGGGATCACAAACAGGACGGTTTCAGCTACCAGGCTACACATCTTATCGTATTGTAAGGGATCACAAACAGGACGGTTTCAGCTACCAGGCTACACACCTTATCGTATTGTAAGGGATCACAAACAGGACGGTGGCATGATTGTTCTATTGTATCAAATATGTATACATATGTCCATGGTATGTTACCATTAATTTGAAGTTAGCTAACACTAGACATGTGGTAATTGCTTGCGAATTTAGAACACCTGGGTCAGACTGAACGCGACAACACTGATCGCCTATTTAACCAAATTACGATTACGAAAACTCTTTTATTTGTGGCGATTTCAATATAGATTTACTGAAGCATGACACGTACAGGGGTCCCAAGCGTGTTCTCGGTTTGATGTTCAGCCTTGATATATATCCAGTAATTACTAAGCCAACCAGAATTTCTAATGTGTCTGCAACACTTATTGATAATATATTTACCGATGATATTCACAGTGATATCACCAGTGGTTTACCTTTTACCGACACAGGCGATCATTTGCTCGTGTTTGTTACTTGTTCGTGCGACGGTGACCTAAGTAATCTCAGTAGACCTACACATTACATCCGTCAAACACGTGTTGAGAATGTGGTGTATTAAATGCCGCTGTGAACGCGCATCAGTGGGACACGATGTTTAGTCACGCTGGTGTTAAATATTAATAAGAAATGTGCGATATGTGTACCTATAAATATCAAGAAGACATTTGATTTGGTTGACCACCAACTGTTGTATAAAAAATTCAACTTTATGGAATTCGCGGAAATGCATATAATTGAATCATTGGTTACCTGGATAATCGTAGCCAATTCGTAACCGTTGATGGCTACACGTGGTTCAATACTTGGTCCTAAACTGTTTATTCTGTATACACATGACATGTGCAATTTGAAATATCTGGTCATATGAAATAACCACTGATTAACTTATATTATAAGTTAATCAGTGGTTACATGGACAATCGTAGCCAATTCGTAACCATTGATGGCTACACAAGGTTAAATACTTGGTCCTAAACTGTTTATTCTGCATACCCATGACATATGCAATGAGAAAGATCTGGTCATACGAAATAGCAGATTGGTAAAACAACTTTTCGTAGGTGTGTGTTCTACGTGTGGATGCAGTATAACGGTGTTTTTGTTGACATCTAGGCAGACTGGATTTATTTAATGTTGGTTCACTTAATGTTGTTTTTACAAAGTTAATTTGCACATTACATAATGTCCTCATTAAGGTTGCCATTGACATGTAGTACCATATCACGGCGTACTGATTCTTTGTGAGTTCCTACATTTCCATGGAATATATTCCTTGTAAAACATTTCCTTATTTCCATTATTCAGCGGGTACCTCCCATGTCACTAACATAATATGTTTGTAGCCATTATTCAACTAATTACGCTTCCACGTTGACATCTTGACAGGTCTTGTTTTTTTCTGCAGTAGCTTTTCAACATTAAGCAAGTAATGAATCTCACCCCAAAAAAAGAATCACTGAAAACACAGTTCGGGTGGCACAGCAAACATAACTTGTGACTGATGAGGTTCAGCTGGCACAGCAAACACAACATGTGACTGATGAGGTTCAGGTGGCACAGCAAACATAACATGTGACTGATGAGGTTCAGCTGGCACAGCAAACATAACATGATATTGATGAGGTTCAGGTGGCACAGCAAACATAACATGTGACTGATGAGGTTCAGGTGGCACAGCAAACATAACATGATATTGATGAGGTTCAGGTAGCACAGCAAACATAACATGTGACTGAGGAGGTTCGGGTGGCACAACAAACACAACATGTGACTGATGAGGTTCGGGTGGCACAGCAAACACAAGTTGGACAAAACACTTCAAGATCTGCACCAATTATGAACACAATTAATTGTATGTACACAAATCTGTCCAACTTACGAATAAACTGTCTGAATTAAAAACACAAGTGACACAATCACAACCAATGATTATAGGAATCACAGAGGTGAAACCAAAGAAATGTAGGATCAACATAGTACCATGTGAACTTCAACAAGAAGAATATGAATTATTTTCAAATTTGGAGAAAGACGGAATGAGAATATGGCTATATATTCACATGTCACCAAAACCCACCGAGTGTACCACAAATGATGCTACAACATCTGAAGAGTGTGTTTGCGCAGAGGTACGACTAGCCAGAGAAGACAAGATACTCCGTTTGAATGGAAAGAAGCAAACATCATACCATTATTTAAAAAGGGTTCGAGAAATAAGTCAGAAAATTACAGATCAGTGAGTTTAACGTCAGTGATTTGGAAATTATTAGAAAGGTTAATTAAAGACCATATGGTGGACTTCCTCGTTAAGCATAAATTATTACATTCATCTCAACATGGATTCCTTAAAGCGAGGTCATGCTTAACAAATATGTTATGTTTTTTGGAAGAAATCACTAAGGGGATAGACGTGGGATCGCCAGTAGATATTATCTACTTAGATTTTCAGAAAGCTTTTGACAAAGTGCCACATCAAAGATTACTACTTAAATTAAAAGCCCATGGTATCGGGGATAGCATAACTGACTGGATAGAACAATGGTTGACTGACAGAAGACAACGAGTTGTAGTAGATGGAGAAGTTTCAAATTGGAAATCGGTTTTGAGTGGGGTACCTCAAGGATCAGTATTAGGACCTATATTATTCTTAATATATATCAATGACTTGGACGACAGTATAACAAGTAACGTACTGAAATTTGCGGATGACACAACACTGTTTAGAAAGGTTAATACTGATGGTGATAAACAACATTTACAAAACGATCTAGACAGATTAGTGAAATGGTCTTAGAAATGGCAGATGCTGTTCAATTTTGGGAAATGTAAATGCCTACATACAGGACATGGGAACTTGAATGTAAACTATAAAATGGGAGATACTGTTCTGGGTACTACTGTAAAAGAAAAGGACTTAGGAGTTAAAATAAGCGCTGATATGAAAGTTTCAGAGCAGTGTGGTATTGCAGCTTCAAAGGGTAATCAAATTCTTGGATTGATTAGAAGAAACATAACATACAAGGGAAAACAGTTAATTATACCTCTTTATAAAGCAATAGTTAGACCTCATTTAGAATACTGTATACAAGCATGGAGACCATATCGTAAGAAGGATATAGATACAATTGAACGCATACAAAGGAGAGCAACTAACATAATTCCAGAACTTAGAGACCTTAGTTATGAAGAACGCCTGAAAGAATGTGGTTTAACAACTTTAGAGACAAGGAGGTTAAGAGGAGATCAGATTGAAGTTTTTAAGATATTGAATGGGTATGAAAATATTGATAGAAATATGTTTTTCTCACTCAGGAAGGATAGCAGAACTAGAGGACACGAGGTAAAATTAGTAAAGGATCAATGTAGATTGGACATCAGGAAGCACTCGTTCTCACAGAGGACAATAAATGAATGGAACAAATTGTCTACAGATTGTGTAACTGCTAGAAGCGTGAATATGTTTAAAAACAAGGTTGACACATATCTCAGGAGGGTGGGTTATAAGTAGATGAACATTGTTGGACTCTCGATAAGCCAATGGCTTCCTTGTCCACTTGCCATCTGGGCCTTTGGCTTGGATGGCAAATCTTGTTAAATCTTGTTAAATCATTGGATGCATATATCGTAGCCCAAACAGCAGTGATACCAGTAATGAGAAGTTACGCCAACTAATAGGCAAGATAGACAAGGCGAATACCTTTCACATCCTAATGATGGGAGATTTTAACTATCCACACATTAACTGGGTGGGTGACTCAAAGATGCTGATAAGTTGCACTTACACTTTCACACAGATAAATGCAAAGTTCTAAGAATAGGACACGGGCACCCAGAATTTACCTATACTCTGACAACATCAACAAGTGCAAATCCTCTGGAGTGTAGCCACGCAGAGAAAGACCTGGGCATTCAAGTTGATGATCAGTTTAAATTTATGCAACAGTTAGAGCAGGCAGTGTACAAACAGACTGCTGGGTATAATACGACATACTTATAAATACCCAGATAAGACAACCTTTCTTCGTCTATATTCTTGCCCGTCCTACTTCGGAATACGCTGTGGTAGTCTGGTCGCCACAGTATCAGTATGATACTAATGCTGTGGAGGCTGTCCAGAGAAGAGCTACACGGATGGTCCCAGTATTTAGTCATTTAGATTACGAATCTAACTACTAGTTAATTTACCAACACTGACCTATCGTCGTTTACGAGGAGATGTTATCAATGTATATAAATACTTGCATGGCATTTTTACCTTATCGCACGATATGTTTAATCATGACTCATATGAGGGCACACGGGGTCATCCTGTAAATATATTCAAAGACCGGAGTAAACGGGTTGTAAGGGGACATTTCTTTAGCCAGAAAGTCGTTAATCTATGGAATTAACTTCCGGACATTGTTGTCACTGCACCTTCAGTGAATACACTTAACAATCGACTTGACAAACACTGGCTAAACCAGGCAATCAAATATGAGTACAAAATCAAACTAAGGCAAGCCAAGAGCGGTGCATAGGCAGATTTGCCTGAAGACCGAAGAGGATATGTTTGTGCCTATACTGGTGAAATTGATCTTGTTTGCTGATGACACGAATGTGTTCTGTTCAGCCAGTGTTATATAGCAGCTTACTCATATTGTATACAGCGCACTTTGTAAATTGTAATTATAGTTATCTGATAACAAGTTGTCTTTGCGTATAGCCAAAACGAACTACATGTTATTTTCTGGTCGAGTATTTGCCTAATATAAATATCCGGGAAAAATACACTGATTGGAGTTCATATTGATGAGTCGCTAAATTTGAAAGACCATATTAATTGAATAAAGTCTAAGCTGTCAATAAGTGTTTGTATCATGCATACACGTAGCAAACTATTTGAATTTACATTGTCTTAGCAGGAGATGAACAAGAACTAGCCAATTTGGTGGAGCGCCTCGAGAAAACATCTACATCATACCGCATGGAGATCAGTGCCGAAAAGACCAAACTGATGACGAACAACACACAAGGCATCACTACAGAGGTCAAAGTTAATGGACAGAGACTTGAGACAGTAACAAGTTTCAGGTATTTGGGATCAATTATCACAGATGAGGGTTCCAAACCGGAGATACTTGCCAGGATTGCACAGACAACAGCATCACAAACAAGGTGGAAACCCTTATGAACGACAGAAACATCTCTGTCAGTTCGAAAATAAGGCTGATGCGCTCCCTTGTTATGCCCATCTTTCTGTAAGCTTCTGAAACATGGACCCTCTCAGCAGATCTACAGAAGTGGATACAAGCCATGGAAATGAGATGCTTTCGGAAGATCTTGCGCATATCATACAAAGACTATGTTACTAACGAAGCTGTCCGCAACAAGATCAAACAAGCTATCGGACCATATGACGACCTACTTACAACAGTTAAGAAGCGTAAACTGAAGTGGTGCGGTCATGTATCACGATCGTTTGACTCCATAGGAGTGTTGGCCAGTATTACTACAAGACAAGATCATCTGGCCTTGCAAAAACTATCTTGCAAGGTACCGTAAGAGAGGGGGGGGGGGACAAAGAGGTAGACAGAAGAAGAGGTGGGACGACAACATCAGATAGTGGACATGAATGGAGTTCGCTGACTCCCAGAAGGCTGTCGAGAACAGGGAAACGTGGAGAGAGCTGGTTAGAAAGTCATCAATGGTGCCCCAACGATCCTTACGGGTTATGGGAAAGTGAAGTGAAGAATTGTGTTGCAAAAGAAGGTAATTCGACCGATGCATAGCGCACGTACGACAACACAGCGTACGTACGACCACACATAGCGCACGTACGACCACACAGCGCACGTACGACCACACATAGCGCACGTACGACCACACATAGCGCACGTACGACCACACATAGCGCACGTACGACCACACATAGCGCACGTACGGCCACACAGCTCACGTACGACCACACATAGCGCACGTACGACCACACATAGCGCACGTACGACCACACATAGCGCACGTTAGACCACACATAGCGCACGTTAGACCACACATAGCGCACGTTAGACCATACATAGCGCACGTACGACCACACATACCGCACGATCGACCACACATACCGCACGATCGACCACACATACAGTGTTTTACAAATCGTACTTAACTGCTTTTAGTACAGCAGTAAAACAACTGTATAAATGTTTCACTTCTGTAGTTCTCCTGTCATACATTTCACTTAAACTTGTCTGTTTATATTATATTGCCGATGTTGCTTGAATGTGCTTGAATAAACGTTCTTGATCTAGATACTGTTCTTGAATGGATACTAAACAAGAGGCTATCCCAGCGTAAAATACCAAGAGTGTAGTCGATCCCAAAATACATTATGGTCCAGACATGACAATGCTAGTTTTACAGACGTGTTTGGGAGTTTCGTCGAATTAGTATGCACCTCAGCGTTGTACAGATTCACCCAAATAGGATTGTAGACACCAATAACTTGGTTGAGTACAACGTGATGATTGAGTTTCGCTACAAAAATGCATCCTTTTTGTAAACAAAGGAACAAACTAACAGAGAAACACTGGTAGTTTAACCAACTCAAATCAAACAAAGTATAAACTGAACAGATTCTCAATCTCATAACACAAATAGTACATATATTAAGAAGAAGAAAAGAAGATGATGATGATGATTTTTATTGTTGTTACTTATAACAAACGTGTATCAGTGACGAAATATGACAGACAATGACGTCGTTGCGATGATTTCCGATGTTGGACGTTGTAGATGTCAAATGTGGAAAATAGCCGAAAGGAGAGTTACGAGACACAATTTGCTCTTCAAATGGGGTATTTTCACGTATACGTCCGGTACCAACGAATATGCAGATCTGGTGAGTGTCAATATCTAGTCATATCATGCAATAGCCGCCATTATGGTATTGATTACATTCCACATGGAATTTACATTATTACTGAGCCAGATTGCTCACAAATAAAAAGGACACAATTATGTTCCATTATTCTTGGAAAATAGTTGTATTTTCCCGCTGTTCTTGGTTTCTTTTCCTCCCCATCTTACGGTGACTATTTTTGGAGAATCAAATTTCAATGTTTTTGGCAGACCGTGGACCAGAATGTGTTATTTTCAGAACCATAACTTTTTTATTTCATTACTGGGACTGTCTCACAATGACTAGCCAGTGATATATAAGGGACGTTCTAAGCAAAATGACATTTCAGTCCTGCGTGATCTGTGGCGGTATCCGTGAAAGCGAAGCTACAGATAAGCCTAGATTGCGTGCATGCTAAGTTGATGGTCTACCGTTAGGTAATACAGCTTAATTAAAAATCATCTGCTGAGCTGTAGCAACAGTAACAACAGCAAACGAAGTACGCGTTAAAAGATATTTGACGATCGAGTTTTATTTTAGTTCCGCTGTTTTGGAAGAATTCTTAATACGTCATCAGTCGCGAATTTCACCGCAGGAAACTACCAGTTATTTGACAAATGTTCACCATGTGTCAACGTACTTCGTGTCTGGCTGTATGTTTGACAAATGTTCACCATGTGTCAACGTACTTCGTATCTGGCTGTATGTTTGACAAATGTTCACCATGTGTCAACGTACTTCGTATCTGGCTGTATGTTTGACAAATGTTCACCATGTGTCAACGTACTTCGTATCTGGCTGTATGTTTGACAAATGTTCACCATGTGTCAACGTACTTCGTATCTGGCTGTATGTTTGACAAATGTTCACCATGTGTCAACGTACTTCGTATCTGGCTGTATGTTTGACAAATGTTCACCATGTGTCAACGTACTTCGTATCTGGCTGTATGTTTGACAAATGTTCACCATGTGTCAACGTACTTCGTATGTTTGCAGACGTCGGTTGAGTATAAAAAATACATGCTTGGTTTGAAAGTACCGAAAAATACGATTCGCTGTAGACACCCGTGCACTAGAGCAAGTCGGAGGAGTTATCGGGTGGCTGTCTTCCGTCTCCCGGCCAGTGTCGACTGGCGGTCACGCGGCTACGTCACCCCCGTCAAAAACCAGGTACGTTCGTAGTACATATCTTAAGTACATACATTAAGGTAGTTGGGCGGCTAACGTGTCAGTTGATTTGTTTTTCCTCGTAACATGCTAGGAAGTATTGGACTGAACGTCGACATAAATAATCACCCGGCACTAATGTCGTATTTCGCCAATCCATCCTTTAAAAAACAGTCCTTTTGGAACCCCCTTGAGTTCTTAGAAACGCTGAAGATGTTTCCATAGTAACGACCGCGTGTGCGCCGATCTTTGAACCAGCTTTATTTCGCTCGCCGTGAATGTCGAACGTATCGTCTGGTTACGGTGATTCCAGTACACATCAGCATTATATCTACCTAACTAAATAATGTCCCTAAACCAGCAAATATCAGCGCTAATGTTGTTTATTGTGCCTTTGAAACTATAACGAAATAGCATGTAAATCTGACCTGGTGACCCCGCAGATAACCGGGCCAATTAAAATAATCGTAAACACGCCCTGCCACGTGTTTGTCAGTTGGCTGGCGTAACCTGATATCGTAGACGACAACACGTTATAAATACAGATTCAAGGGCAATTGTGTCGGCAAATTTCAAACTGGAAATCGGTTTTGAGTGGGGCACCACAGGGATCAGTATTAGGCCCTATACTGTTTTTAATATAAAAAATGATCTAGAAGATGACATATCTAGCAAAGTACTCAAATTTGCAGATGACACAAAAGTATTCAGAAAGGTTACAAATGATACAGATAAACAAAGTATACAGGATGATCTAGATAAATTAGTTAAATGGTCAGAAAAATGGCAAATGTTATTCAATTTTGGGAAGTGTAAATGTATACACATAGGACATGGAAACATGGACGAAGAATACAAAATGGGGGATGCGGTACTAGGTAGAACCACACAAGAAAAGGACTTAGGAGTAACATTTAATGCTGACATGAAAGTTTCAGAGCAATGTGGGATTGTTGCGTCAAAAGGAAATCAAATTATAGGGCTAATTAGGAGAACTAAGGAGAAACAGCTAATTGTACCCCTGTACAAAGCAATAGTTAGACCACATTTGGAATATTGTATTCAAGCATGGAGGCCGTATCGTAAAAAGGACATATACAAGCTAGAAAGAATGCAATGAAGAGCAACCAAAATGATTCCAGAATTGAGAGACCTTAGTTACGAAAATCGCTTATTACAACGTGGTTTGACAACACTAGAGACCAGGAGACTAAGAGGAGACCAAATAGATGGTATTTAAAATAGTGAATGGTTATGAGGATGTTGATAGGAATATGTTCTTCAAACTTAAAGAAGGCAGTAGAACCAGAGGACACAAAGCAGCACTAGTTAAGAAGCAGTGTAGGTTGGACATGAGAAAGTACTCTTTCTCACACAGGGTGATAAATGAATGGAACAAACTGCCAAATGATTGTGTTAATGCTAGTAGTGTGAATATGTTTAAAAATAAAATTGACAGATATTTGATAAGGGTGGGCTACACATAGATGAGAAAATTGTTGGACTCTCGATAAGCCAATGGCTTCCTTGTCCACTTGCCATCTGGATCTTGTTCGAGATGGCAATCTTGTTAAATCTTGTTAAATTAAGGGGACACGTCAATATTAGCAATGCTCGTTATGGTTTGTCAATAATACGTAAACCTCCAGTTAAAAACATTACATTTCAAGATGATACGCGTATCTATTGACATTTCTGATATCACTAACAGCCAGGAAATGATTCTTACTTTACTTTATTTAGAAAAACTACAACACTTACTGAGCTGCAATTTGGCGTATGAACGCGTCTTACTTAATTTACCGGTTTGGAATTACGGTTGGCGAAGGGTTTGTGTCAAAAATACACTGTCAATTTAGGCTGTCTTTGAACTTTTGTTTAACTTATTCACGGTTGTATAGCAGACGTAATTCGTTTATGTTAACCAGAATCTCTAGTAAAGTAATCAGCAAAACTGTCATATATATATTTATTTCTTTGAGGATTTTCTCAAAACGATACAATTTCGCATTTTTGGCAATTTTTGTCTTGTACCATAACCAAATAAATGAAAAACTCCAAATTATATTAATTTGGAATATTATATAGTATTTAAACTACAATCTGTGACGAAATGGTTAATTTATCTTAAAAACTCCTACTGAAACTACTAAATTCAAGACATGCATATAATAACCACCCCAGCTACCTTAGGCACGACCAATGGTTACCATTGAATAACGACATCGTCTCCATGGTTGGCTTTCTGTTTGTGTTTTTTTAAACTATTGCTACCTACATTTATACATTTATACCTACCTACCAATTGCCGTCGGGCCCCACGACCCATAGGGCTACAGTGGTCCTTCTCCAGTTCTTTGGACACCTTTTTAGCTTCAATCCATGTCATCCATCCCTGTTCTTAGCTTTCTTCTACTATATTTTTCGCTAGGGTTTTGGGTTACCCACATTCGGTTTCACTGATGATTTTGGTACCTTTGTTGTTCCGGTGTGTCTACTTTGTTGTTCCGGTGTGTCTAATTTGTTGTTCCGGTGTGTCTACTTTGTTGTTCCGGTGTGTCTACTTTGTTGTTCCGGTGTGTCTACTTTGATGTTCCGGTGTGTCTACTTTGTTGTTCCGGTGTGTCTACTTTGTTGTTCCGGTGTGTCTACTTTGTTGTTCCGGTGTGTCTACTTTGTTGTTCCGGTGTGTCTACTTTGTTGTTCCGGTGTGTCTACTTTGTTGTTCCGGTGTGTCTACTTTGTTGTTCCGGTGTGTCTACTTGGTAAAACAGTAACTAGGCAGGTCTGGGTGGTCTACTCATTCTCTTCTGAATGGGGACTTGAGCTGGATGACTGTTGACCATGTCCTCCGACAACGAGTTCCAAGCTTTCACAAGTCTGGAACTGAAGAATCTGCATATTAGTCGTGTTGTCCACAGAATGTGGATGTTCTCACTATAGCATTTTGTTATTCTAGTGTCTTGTAAAAGCATAATTTTTGATGATCACATGGAGCGTTTAGAATCCTGGGTAATCGAATGAAGACCTTTGATAAATTGGAACGTTTGGAAGATATTTGTTCTCTGTCTTTTGTATTAAAAACATGGTTGGGATTCTGTCAGTTTGCCTCCGCGGGATAGAGGCCCTAGCCAGTGTGATATCATTGTCGAGAGGCATATCGATGAATGAGCCTTTAAAAAGTGACATACATAAATGTTGAAAGTCTGTAAAGTTGAATACATATGTTTTCCAAATATTCTATATTGTATGATATATTCAAGTACGTACTAGCATAACTTACAGTTTCGCCTCTAACTCATATTAAATAAGTGAAACGCGAATAAGGACTTGGTAAGCAAGTGTCTTGTAAAATGTTACATGTGTAAATAAAAACCGTGTTGCCATCCATCCATTTGGCCCTTTGAGCCGAGAACGCCATTTCCAGATATAAAGAAATAGTTGAACTTACTAGTGGTATCTCCATGGGCCCACTTGAACTAATCTTCTGCACAGTCGATGACCGCGACTTGCTTCGGTTTGATAGCCTCCTCAGCACGCCCTCTTTGAGACTCCGCCCACACCGTCACATGGACTCTGGCCGTGCCCGGCTTCGAAGAATAACCAGTCAGCTCTGATCTGAAGCATACTTTCTTGTTTCAGCAGCATGGTTGTGATTAACACATCGCTGTACTTACTCGTTGATGAGTCTGTAAGGCAATGAATATACCGGATGTTTGGCAGATCTTGCTTCAGTGTGGGTATGAAGTGTTGAAGTATAGCAAACACGGTGCTTGCATTGTGTGACCTGTCGTCCACTATCATCCACTATGACGATGTATGACTACATCTGCATCTTATATTTTCTTCATCATCTTCATCCTGAATATTCTTCTTGTAGTGCACTACACGTAGATGCAGTGGAACAGAGTGTTTGTTGAAATAAGCTAACTGGATTTCTTCACCGTGGCTAGACAAAAAGGTTTTTGCAAAATCCATTTTCATAGTACTTTCTCCAACTCAATTCGCTTCCACTCTGATATCTTGACGGGGTCTTTTATTTTCTGTAATTGTTGTTCAGCCTCCATCGTCTGTTGACTCTCCGCGAAGTGGTCAGGATCCACGTCTACACCATCTTCAAGTGTTTCGTCCAGTGCTTTCAGCTTTAGAGCGACGTTTGTGTGCTTGAAACACAAACAAACCAGCTTCTGGGAATATTTCACGAGCTTGATTTCTTTTGATCAGCTTTTACAGAAAAGGCTTAGGCTAATCTTCTTCGGTGGGTTTTGTGCACACTATTTCTGGTAGAGGTCGTGCATATACTCTTTGAGGATATAGATATACCTGTTTCTTTTCCTTTCCAAACTTTACACAATACCAAACTTTCCAAACTTTACACAATATTATTATTTGCCCGGCAGACATGTAACATTATCAGATCTTGTAAGGAAATATTTCACATGTTGCGCCTTCGACCAGGCTTTCCTTTTAAGTAGAGTGTTCACAGCTTTAGCCTTTGCATATTTGTCTTTGTATGTTCTGCTTCTCTGAAATGCAAACCGTCATAGCTTCATGCAAGCTATTTCTGTTTTGTACATGTTGCTGATGTAATCACAGCCATATCTCTCTCTCTCTCTCTCTCTCTCTCTCTCTCTTTCTCTGTCTTTCTCTCTCTGCCTCTCTCTGTCTGTGCGTGCCAAGGGAGTTCTTATGCTTCCATTGTTCTTGCTGTTGCCAATATTACTGTTGCTTGGACTGGCATTGATAGTCACTTTAGAGTTTTGCATCCGCTTTTTTAACCGCCAAATCTGGCGCTGGAGATTAACACATTCATCTTTTGCGGCCTGCAATTCTTCCCGTGTTCTTCTGTGCCCTGGAGTAATTTTTAATCATTGTTTCCCGTACTCGAAGTTAACAACCAATCGGCTCTGGGCAGGTGTGCGAGTAATTTGGGCAGCAGTCTGGATGGCACTGTAAAGCAACATATATTTGAGTTATATACAGATGAATGTTGTACTGATATTAATTTATTATTCAAAGACTGTTTAAGTGTTAACAAAAGAAAACAATATGTACTAAAAATCAAATAAATTTTGAATAATTATCACTAAAATATTTACAACTACATTGTGCTATGATTATCTGCCACACCAGTCGTTTCGCTGGGCCTGCGACTCTCGGCAGAGCGGGAAGTTCCACTTTCTTCTTGTACAGTCTAGAATCCCGTTGAGGGTGTGGGTGGGCCTGTGCATCCTGGGTTTTCTCTGCAACTGAATGCTTGGTCAATTTTATCTCTCCCTATACAGCCTTATCTTTGCTGATGTCTGCATGTTCGCCTTCTTGTTGGCAGTGGACTATATTGCCTTCCTTTTTTCTCTGTGTCGCAGCCTTTCCTTTTATCGGATCACTGGGTCATCTTTCTTTTGCCGCTGTCGGTTGCTGATTTCCTTGCGCGTCAGCGATCAATCCTATGAAGGGAAATACTGTCTTGTTTCAGTTTCGTTACGCCCGGTTCTAAGCTATTGTTACGCCCAGTAACAAGCTCATATTGCTCATCAAATCAAGCTAAACTATTTAATCCACCTATTATCGCCACCATGAGGAGAACACAGTCACTACTAATCGCAATGATTGAATATGTTACATGTTTTGTTTATTCCCTGGTCCATGTTGTATAGTTTATACAATTAAATCATTGATGTGTCTCATAAAATCAAGCAAATCAAACAGTATTTACAATTTTGCGGAAAACCATCGTCCCAGCACGTACAAGCTGTTCCCCCACTTTCCACTCGAGGGCGCCACACACATAACAGTAGGGATGCTGCCATGTTATCTACAGAACGCCAAGGTAAAACACAAACTCACCTTGGTACCGGGTGTAACAGTTTTGGTGAACTACTGTACATTCTCCTGAATGTTATTTTTATGTGAAAACATCCAAACCTATAGTAACGATTGTTTTTTACGTATATATATATATATATATATAGAGTTTGAAGTAATTATGTCAATTAGTTATGTCGAGTTATGCCCATGCAAAGCTTGGTACTGGGCGTAACCAGTTAAACTTTGGCATTTTTTAATCAGCAAGAATGTTAAATTTAAAGACATTATAATAATGATTGTTATGAAAGAATATTTTTCATAAAGTATATTATGCACTCTTTTCAAAGTACATTATGCACTCTTTTCATAACAATTCTATTCTAACTTTGAACAAAACATTTATTTGTAGTATTGACACTCTGGTGAGGAAGCTTCTTGGGTAGGAGAACTTATTCATGGGAACTATATTATAGTTCACTACATAGATATCAAAGCCAACTTTAGCTTCAGATACTTCAGATAATGAATTGTCAATATTTAATTAGAAAATTCATGTATCGGAAACAGACAATATCTTTTGGAAAGCCTATTTTGCCTGTTTTTTGTCTATTTTATCGGGTATTAGGACCCCTTGTTGGCATAGGACCACAAGAAAGTATATAATTCCTAAAAGATATCGTCGAAACAAATCCAGTGATGAGTATAATTTGTATTTTAGGTCAGAAATAAGGAAGTAATACGACAGGGAAAGTTCAAAACGAACTGTCAGACAATTTTGGAGAGTGGCCCTTTAACCGGTGCCTCGCTCCATACAAAATGAAACATTCTCAGTAGTATTATCGCGAATACGTCTCCTAGTGATATCCTGCGATAGATGACATAAACGCAGACCGTTCTAAGCATGGTTGGCTACATTATTTAGGATACGTTTCTGTGAACTAACACCTTACATTTTTTTTATAAATGTATTACTGCCGTATTAAAAGCTTCCGTGGATTTGAAGTCAGCATCTATCTTCGTCCGTGTTTTGTACCGACACATTCAATAAGGCGCCCATTGTTGCAGAGATACTGCTCCGCCTGCTGGGCTTTTGCAACAACTGGCTCGTTGGAGGGACAGCACTATCGCAAGACTGGTCGCCTGGTGGCGTTGTCGGAACAGAATCTCATCGACTGCAGTCGGACATATGGTAAGCGAACAAGTGGCTCCGCTCAAGCCGTAATCCACACGTGATGTTTTGATGACACCAACCTAGTCAGTTTGAAAGACTTTATCGTGTCTAGAAATTAGAATGAACTACGTGCGATACACATTAAGGGGACAACCTCGTGCACCGGAAGTGCCATACTAGGTCATTTCTGTATTGCACTGTACAAAGAACAACATAAACTGAACTAATAAAATACGTATCTGACTTCTCGACAGCGCACACAAGTGATGTATAGTGCATAATCCTTACACCTCTTTGTGTCAACAGTGATTTAATCGCAATTACGTACTGTTTCTTTACGACATGTTCTCGTTGTGCGTTTGTCCGCCATTCTGTGCATGTCAACGTTATTTAATTGGCGTGTGACAACAGCATCGTTTGTCACACTTGCTGGCTCAGAGAAAAGAAGTCCCTTGTCGCTTTCAGGGCGGTGCGAGACCATTTTGTGCGGCCTTTAGAACACTATAATAAACATTAGCAATGACCATTTTGTGCGGCCTTTAGAATAGTATAATAAACATTAGCAATGACGTTTTAATAGCAATGCTCATTTATCCTGTTAACTTATTTAATTTACTATCACGTATATTATCTTTTGTATCTTATAATAGGTATTTGAGCAGGTTTCTTATTCATTATTATTGTTATTATTATTGTTATTATTATTGTTGTTGCTGTTGTTGCTGTTGTTGTTGTTGTTGTTGCTGTTGTTGTTGTTGTTGTTGTTGCTGCTGTTGTTGTTGTTGTTGTTGTTGCTGTTGCTGTTGTTGTTGTTGTTGCTGTTGTTGTTGTTGTTGCTGTTGTTGTTGTTTTGTTGCTGTTGTTGTTGTTGTTGCTGTTGTTGTTGTTGTTGCTGTTGTTGTTGTTGTTGCTGTTGTTGTTGTTGTTGTTGTTGCTGCTGTTGTTGTTGTTGTTGTTGTTGCTGCTGCTGCTGTTGTTGTTGTTGTTGTTGTTGTTGTTGTTGCTGTTGTTGTTGTTGTTGTTGTTGTTGCTGTTGTTGTTGTTGTTGCTGTTGTTGTTGTTGCTGTTGTTGTTGTTGTTGCTGTTGTTGTTGTTGTTGTTGTTGTTGCTGCTGCTGTTGTTGTTGTTGCTGTTGTTGTTGTTGTTGTTGTTGTTGTTGCTGCTGCTGTTGTTGTTGTTGCTGTTGTTGTTGTTGTTGTTGTTGTTGTTGTTGTTGTTGTTGTTGTTGTTGTTGTTAGTATTATCATTGTTGTTCACCCCACATTGCCCAGTTCATTCAACTGTTTGAATTCAGGGCGTCTGGGTATCGACAGTTGCTGAAGTACACATATAATATTGCATTTCGTGCAGTGATTGCAACGTGGCTGAATTCTTCACAAAGACGTCGAGTAAGCGTACACGTAATTGTTGGTTTGCAGTTTTCTTTTAAGTGACATGTTGTATTCTTTCAGGGAACAGAGGTTGTAACGGCGGCTGGATTAGCTATGCCTACAACTACGTGTACGCACGTGGCGTTAACCAGCCGTACCCATACGAAGCCAGGGTAATACATACAAATGTTCGTTAATTTAGATTATGTAAATAATGTTATTATTTTTATTATTAATTAAAGTTCTGAGTAACTCGCAATAGTTGCTTTTCCGAACCGTCGTTAATTCGTATGTTTCTCTCGCATCTAGCGACTTCTTTCATTATATACACAATTATCCTCAATTATATACTCAAACAATGGGTCTATTTATTTATATCAGTGGCCTTGTTGAACTTTGCATATAAAGTAATTCGCGAAGGCACGCACGCTCGCACGCACGCACGCACGCACGCACGCACGCACGCACGCACGCACGTCAGTATGTGACCAACAAGGATTATTCCGTTAGATACAACAATACAACATCATACGTACTTCAACATATCCTGTTCACATCACTATTTCGCCATTAGATTACCTTGTTAAAGCGAATGATTGCCTCCGTTTCAGTTCACAGTGCAACATCATACGTACTTCAACATATCCTGTTCGCATCACTATTTCGCCATAAGACTACTTTGTTAATGAATTATTGCCTTCGTTCCAGTCGACCGTGTGTCGCTACAAATCCAACAATGTCGGCGCTAGATGTCGGGGGTATCGGGTTGTGGAGCAAAGCGAGGCTGCGCTCAGACAGGCTGTGGCCACGGTGGGCCCCATCGCTGTCGTTGTCGATGCCAGCAGGTCGTCGTTCAGGTATATATCGATGTTGTGTCAGGCATATCCCCGTTATTGTGGAACAATACGATTCATCTTTGCAATGACGAACTCCATTGAAGGAGGTTGTTTGGAGGTAGTCGTGATGGTAACTAGTTTGTCACGGGAGGACCTCAGATGCGATTAGTTTTGATAGTCTTTTCATCGCGCCTTGATAGCGAAAGGGCGGATAATTGATGTTTCATGATGTGATGAAGACTGCATTGAAGTCTCGAGTATTCACGACTCATCAACACGCTAGGGGTAGACGTCGCTAGTGCAAAGAATAGCGCATGGCTTTTTCCTCGCGGAATACCCGAATTACAATGTCGTCCATCATGCTATGTATATATATATATATATATATATATATATTTATACCCACCCGAATTGCAATGTCGTCCATCATGCTATCTATATATATATATATATATATATATATATATATATATATATATATATATATATATATATATATATATATATATATATATATATATATATATATATATATATATATATATATATATATATATATATATATATATATATATATATATATATATATATTTATAGCAAGGAAAAACCCATGCGCTATTCTTTGCACTAGCGACGTCTACCCCTAGCGTGTTGATGAGTCGTAAATACACACAAAACACACAACACACACACGCACACACGCACGCACGCACACACACGGTGGGGGAGTGATTGGAATGATATACTGACCTGATGTCAATGGACATATAATTTCAATCACTCCCCAACGTATGTGTGCGTGCGTGCGTGTGTATGTGTTTTGTGTGTTTATGTTTGTTTGTTTGTTTATGTTTGTGTTTGTGCGTGTGCGCGCGCGCGTGTGTGTGCGTGTGTTGTGTGTGTCTATGTTTGTGTGTATGTGGGTGTGTTTTTGTTTGCATGTATCTCGGAGTGCGTGTGTGCGTGTGTGCGTGTGTGCGTGTGTGCGTGTGTGCGTATATGTGCGTGTGCCTGGGTAGTGCATGTGCGTGCTTGCCTGCATGTGCATGTGCGTGTGTGACATGTTGCTACATTACAACTATACTACAGCACAAACATCACAATCCGAAAATAATAAAAATTAATATTAAGGCAATGACCGAACTTTCCCTTTGACTCTTCACACGGTGCTAAAAGTCTAACAATTATTACTAAATTAACAAAGTAGTAATGTATTGAGCAATATTGGGCAGATACTACAAAGCTGGCGTGTTCAGTGACTCGTCCTGCTACAAGACGTCACCCAATCACGCCATGCTCATCGTTGGCTACGGAACTCATAAAGGCAAGAAATACTGGCTACTCAAGAACAGGTTAGAGCGTCTTCAAACCGTTGCCTGCTTCAGCCACATTACCATTATGATGATATATGCTGGGGTGTTTCGTCTTGTTTTGAACCAGATTTCCATTTTTCACACAGATCCGCCCCTTTCACAGCTCCCCAGACGCGTCTAGTCACGCTGCTTTTATTCAGCGTTTTGCTGCACCGTTTTGTGTGGGAACATCACATTGGGGCGTCATTTGTAAACGACTTGGATCACCACTGTCACCTTCGTCATCGTCATCATCATCATCATCATCATCATCATCATCATCATCATCATCATCATCATCATCAACAACAACATTACCGCAATCACCAATCATCATCATCCATCATCATCTATATTACCACAATCACCAATCATCATCATCAATCATCATCAACATTACTACAATCACCAATCATCATCATCATCATCACAGTCTTTGTCAAACAAAGCCTTCGTGTGTTTCTATTTATTTTTAATCTAATATCTGTAAACCAGTAAGGCACATGTGCACGCACATGCACACGCACTATCATAAGCACACGCAGGCACATACACAACTGGTTTTATTATTGTGTTTTCCCCCGAAAGGCAATGTTCAGGTTAACATGTCAGATATATATACTCATACACACATCGATTGTATAGACAATACACTTTTATTGTTGCTAGTTATTCGTTCCTGCTAAATGCATTTTGTAAGACGTACGTTTCCAGTTTTCTCAGACATACATAAACTAGTTGTTGTTGCTCCACTGATTGGCAATGGCGGCCATGTTGTGACGTATGCCGTTGTAACAGAACTACCCCCGTCTACCTTGCAGCTGGGGCACCTCATGGGGACTGGACGGCTACATGATGTTGGCTCGAGACAGCGGCAACATGTGTGGAGTAGCCAGCTACGCCTCGTATCCCATCGTATGAATGAATTATAGACGTCGTCAAAGCCGAACTGTATAAACAGTGTAATCGTCATCGGCAAATAAAATAGCGAACAATGTTAATGTGACGTTTTACGCTTTATCGTGCGATGTCTTCTACTCTCGCACGCATATGTCAAAATTATCTTTGACATTGAATTGAAGTGAAAGTTTATTCAACAACAACAACATAATACAGATGCATAGTATGGTGTGCTGCTGCTGCTGCTGAAGGGACATAGCTGAAGTCATACGACTTATAAGGTGCTATGCACTTCTCAAACTAAATAAATACATTACAAGAAAAAAATTAAATACAAAATAGCATTCACAATTCACTTATATCAACTTTTTACATTGGTACTTGTGCTAATTATAAATTAACTAACTTTCAATTAAAAGTTTATAAAAATGCATTCCAGAACATTCGCGTTCTGGAATGTAAATGTTTATAACGCAGTTGCCCATCACAGAGATCGGGCAATTAATGAGTGATGTCTGCGAGTGAGTGTATATGTGAATCGTATATTACAACGTCGGAGGTGTGAGACGAATGTGCGTCATCCGACACATGTTCCGCGGAATTTATGTTGATCTGAGCTTCTGTTGGCGCCATTAGTCATATAAACAATGCGGCCGTATTAATTTATATCATGCATCCGTCTGCGTCATACAGTTCTCATAGCCACGCTACAAAATACAGTCATTACTGGAAGTAACACTCAGTGAATCCATCATCCATTTACTGTTCACCTTCAAGTCGAAATCAGCATTGATACAAGGACGGCACTGCCGTTTGGAGCGGTGTATCTTCTTTGGTTGGAGTTTCACCTTGCTGCATACCAGGGCGTGGTCAGTGTTACAGTCCGCACTGTGAAAGCTGCTTGTGTTGAGCACACTGTTGAGGGAAGTACGTCTGGTAATGACGAGGTCCAACTGATGCCAGCGATGGCATCTGGGGTGATTCCATGAGACCCTATGATGGGGTTTGGCTTGGTAGAATGTGTTGGCAACGCAGAGGTTGTAGTAAGAGCACAGTTCGAGCAGACGTTGTCCGCTTTATTTTCCCAGTGCCATAATGTCCAAGGCAGGTAGGCCATGAATCATGGTCGTTACCGACCCTGTCATTGAAGTCCCCCAACAAGAACAGGTGTTCAGAGTGGGGGACGCTCTTGATGATGGAGGTTTTTTTATAGGACAGGTCTTTGACTTTCGGAGGGGAGCAGAGTGTTGGCGCGTATATGGTCAGCAAGTTCACTGAGCCTGATGGGGTAGGCAGATGGAGGGATGCGTTCTGAGCCATTTGTTGGTGGTTCGATTGTGCTCAGCAGGGAGTTCTTGACGGCAAACCCCGCTACTTGCAAACGGGGTTCATCGGGTTGTTTTCCTTTTCTTTCTCTCGTGCTAAACGTAAGCAAACGGGGTTCATCGGGTTGTTTTCCTTTTCTTTCTCTCGTGCAACACGTAATGAAATATTGATAATTGGCCATCTGTGAGAAATGGTGAGATTATATATATATATATATATATATATATATATATATATATATATATATATATATATATATATATATTATTTAGAAATGGTATATATATATATATATATATATATATATATATATATATATATATATATATACATATATATATATATATATATATATATATATATATATATATATATATATATATATATATATATATATATATATATATATATATATATATATATATATATATATATATATATATATATATATATATATATATATATATATATATATATATATATATATATATATATATGGAACGTGCGAGTAACTCCCAGATGACGACTCCATGCATTGCCAGTATACATTGCCAGTATACATTGCCAGTATACATTGCCAGTACACATTGCCAGTACACATTGCCAGTATACATTGTTGCCATCATACCTTCCTTTACAATTTCTCTGACTCCCTCTATACATGTTTTAGACTGTTGTTAAAAGATACCCTTTTCAAGTTTAATGGTAAGATACCCTTTTCAAGTTTAATGGTTTGAAATAAACACCCTTTAATGTGTAAAATGTGCATTGTTCCAACATATAGATTAATTCAGAAACATATTTGATTAAAAGATTAATGAAACTTAAATGTCAACCCTTATATCTGTCACAAAGGAATTGCTTGGAAAGACGACTATTACGTTATAATCCGGTCGACGTGGTATGACAGAACACAAGAGCAACACGCTGCGGCAATCAAAAGATTCATTAAATCGTGTCGCCATGCAGTGTATTTGGTAGAATTGACAGAGCTATATCACGGATGCTTATGCCGTGACTCGTGTGGGTGACAGATGAAGGCCATAGCAGATTAACATTGATAACATGTGTGGGATCTTTACCGTGACTATTAGTAGACCTCGTATAGAAGGGACCAGTGGAGTGTAATGTCTCTTCCGAAAAACACAGGCAAAGTGGGGTGAATTAAATTATCAAAGTATCGAAATGACATCAAGTGGACTACAACTCCGGTCCTTTCAGGTGGACTCGAACTCCGGTCCTCTCAGGTGGACTCGAACTCCGGTCCTCTCAGGTGGACTTGAACTACGGTATTTTCATGTGGATTCGAACTGTGATCCTCTCATGTGGACTTGAACTCCGGTCCTCGCAGGTGGACTTGAACTACGGTCCTCTCAGGTGAATTCTAATTCCGGTCCTCTGAGGTGGACTTGAACTCCGGTTCTCTCTGGTGGACTTGAACTTCGATCCTCTCAGGTGGACTTGAACTATGGTCCTCTCAGGTGGACTTGAACTCAGGTCCTTTCAGGTGGATTCGAACTGTGATCCTCTCAGATGGACTTGAACTGCTGTCCTCTCAAGTGGACTGGAACTCCGGTCCTCTCAGATGGACTTGAACTCCTATCCTCTCAGGTGGACTCGAACTCTGGTTTTCTCAGGTGGACTCGAAATCCGGTCCTCTCAGGTGGGCGCTAACTCAGGTGCCCGGCATTTTAACCGCCGAGCTAACGCGCCGAGATACAGCGCCCCAGGATATCATATATAGCCTTTGACGTATGAGTTCAGCCAGGCGTGACGCAGTGTTCTTTTAGGGTGTGCCAGACGACAGCAGAGTCAGCTTGGTGAGACGGAGACCAACGCACCTGTTTTGAGTAGTCGATATAACGGCACAAGATCAACATGGCGATGGTAAGTTAGTAAACTCATGCAATCCATTTTATAGTAGACAACGGAACACAAGAATAACACAAGTGTAGCTATTTGTCCGGACCATTTTCTGTGGTCGCTTTATTGTCGACATCATACAGTCAGTATAGATACTTCATATCGCCTTCAGATTTTTGTTTCATCAGTTTGTACATATAAATGTATGGACGGATTTGGAATCAAAGCTGTGTCCACAATTCAAGTTCGCACTATTCATATTTGTCTTAGCTGTGATGTTTCTGTGAAGCATACACATATTCACATATATTCTATTTGTTCTAGGAATAACTTCTCATTCGCTAAAAACTTAATCACTTTATTTCAATCCTGGCAAGCATATTGAGCAGCAATATCGCGACGTAAGGACGCGTCAATAATCGAGGGCAGCTGAACGGGCAACGAGACCGACAAGTGAAGCGCCAGTGTTGCAGACATTCTACGTTTTGGTATCTACTATGCTGCTATTCCGCAGCAGAAATCCGCATATAATATATGTGTGTGTGTGTGTGTGTGCGTGCGTGCGTGCGTGCGTGCGTGCGTGTGTGTGTGTGTGTGTGCGCGTGTGTGTATGTGTGCGTGCGTGCGTGCGTCCGTACGTGCGTGCGTGTTTGAAAGTCCCGAATTACTTTTTATTAGTTAGCACTTTCCGCTATCTGTCCAATGTGGACAACGGACATGGAATTATATGATTATAAACATGAAATATGTGTTTATTGCATTTTAATAAGATTCCGCATATCCTCGGAGACGTTTTCTGTGGCGTGGTCCCGGAGTTTCCTGAAATGCGTCATTCTAGAATTATCTTGTCTACCAAGACGAACGCGCCGATTTCGCGACTCAAAGTTTACTTGATAAGAAAAACAGCAGCATATCGGCCAATGTTTCATTGCGGGCAATTCAAAGTGGGGCAGTGGTGATTTATTTCATCAACTTAATTTATGGCCCACATCCAACTGGCAGTCACAGTAGCATTGAACTGAATGTGCTGTAATAATAAAATATTTATTCGCGCATTAAATATGGCAATCGTACAATATTTAAAATACAGTAATTTCAGTAATGACTAAAATCACTAACATCATCATAGCTAAAACATATCGACTGTTTTAAGACCATTTATAATTTCAGTCATGTCAGATAGAACACTCACGTTAGATAACCTTTCGTCGGACACGCCCACTGCCACACGCGGCCAGTAACACTAGCAGACACGTCATCATGCATGTTTTATTCATAAGTTATATGACAGTAGTTACCACCACAATTCGATGATGGATTTTGAATTGATAGTTTAGCAACACTACTTATCACTGGCGACTTGTGGTTTAGAGCCTTATGAATAAATTTGATGAACCTTTGTTTTAATTGATCAATAGTGGCCAACTATCAGACAACAACGAGACAACATCGCTGTGTGTAAGAGGTGCCAGTCCCCACATCTGTCTGAGTGCCTTGCGCCATGCGATACATATATTGCTTTACTCAGACTAAGTCCTCTTCGTGCCCGGTGGCACATAAGGCATCAACAAGAGAGCGCCATTGCTGTCGGTCTGCAGACCATTTGGTGATGGTGTTCCACGTCAGGCCGCATTCTTTCATCTCCTTCTCCACTGTTCGTCTCCATGTTTCTTTTGGGCGACCACGTCTCCTTTTTCCATCTGCTGTCCAGCGTAAGGCTGTCTTGGGCAGTGCACACATTCGGAACACGTGTCCAGGCCATCGCCATCTTATCTTCTTTATCTGTGTGGCCAAGGATGTTGCATCTGTTTTGCGGTGCAGCTCTTCATTAGTGATGGTGTTGGGCCAAAATACTCCTAGAATCTTCCGTAGACACTTGTTTTGGAATGTCTCAAGCTTGTGTGCTAGCTTGGCTGTCAGTTTCCAGCACTCGGAGCCGTAGAGAAGTACACTGAGAACATTACTATTGTACAGTCTCAGTTTTGTTTCCAATCTCAGTTTCTTGGATTTCCAGATGGGCTTCAGCATAGCGAAGGTCTGACTTGCCTTTCTGGTCCTAGCCGTGGCATCTTTTGCAGAGTCTCCATCTGTTGTGTTTTTGCTTCCCAGGTATGCAAAGTCCTGAACGTCTTCCAAAGCCTCACTGTTGTTTATGTTGTTTATGGTGATGGGGTTATCTGTATTGTTGTTGATCCTCATCAGTTTGGTTTTTTTGCTGTGTTGAGCTTTAACCAAATCTGTGGTGCTGTTCTTGTGAGTTTGTCCATCTTTTCTTGCATGTCCTTGTGCCTGTTAGACAGCAGTCCAATGTCATCTGCATAGTCCAGGTCTTCCAAGATCGAGGTAAGTGTCCATCTGATGCCTCTGTTTCCATTTTTGGTGGTTTCTATCATCAGCCAGTCGATGGCAAGGGTGAAAAGAAATGGTGAGAGAATGCATCCCTGTTTTACTCCGGATTTTACGCTAAAGCTGTCTGACATGTGACTGTTACAGGCGACTTGACACTGGACGTCTGTGTAAAGTATCTTGATCACATTTACCATCTTCTGTGGGATCCCGTAGTGACGTAATATTCTCCACAGGGATTCTCTGTGAAGGCTGTCAAAGGCCTTTTCAAAGTCAATGAAGGCAATGTAGATCGTACTGTTCCATTCCGTGCTTTGTTCCAAAATCTGCCGTAGTGTGAAAATCTGGTCGATGCATGACTTTCCTCTTCTGAAACCGACTTGTTCCTGGCGGAGGATTGTATCTGTAGCTGCTGATATTCTCTTCAGGATTATGCGGCTGAAAATCTTGCATGTCATTGATAACAAGGTTATGCCCCGCCAGTTGTTACAATTCCCCAAGTCGCCCTTCTTTGGTAGCTTGATAATTGTGCCTGTCTTCCAATCATCTGGTGTGTCTTCTTCATCCCATATTCTCTGGAAGATCTGGCAGAGGATTCTGGGTGTTTCTTTTTCATCTGCTTTCAGCATTTCTGCGCAGAAGCTGTCGCTTCCTGGTGCTTTTCCATTCTTCTGGGCTTTAATGGCTTCTCTGACTTCTGCTTCTGTGATTTGGTCGAGGTTGATTTCAAGGTCATCTGCTGCCTCCGGGATGTCTGCAAGTCTGGGTGGATCTGCACGATTGAGAACCTGTTGGAAATGCTCCTTCCATCTCTCTATCTTCTCTTTCTCGACTGTGATTATCTTTCCATCTGCATCTTTCAGTGGGAGATTCTGGTTTGGACCTGTATCTCCTTTCAGCTTCTTGGTTATTTGGTAGAGTGACTTCATATCCTTTCTTCTTGCTTCTGCTTCTGCGTCTTCTGCGAGGTTGTCAATGTAAGTGCGTTTGTCTACTCTGGTACTCCGTTTTACTTCTTTGTCTTTTTGTGAGTATTATCTTGAAAGTCTTTCTGTGAGTCTTGGGGACTTTGAGGTGAGCAGCATTTTCTTTATTCCTTTCCTTTGGTCTATTTTGTACCAAGTTGATGTGGAAATCCACTGCTCTTTCTTTGCTCTTCTGTAGCCTAGCACTGCTTTCCCTGCTAGCTCCATGGCCATGTTGAAACTGTGTATAGTCATCTCTGTTTCCTCCTGCAGAATACCAAAACTGTTCTTCAGAGCAATTGTGAACTGTTGCTTGATTTCTGGGTTTTGTAGCTTGGTGGTATCAAAACGCTCTTTCTTCTTCTCTCCTGTCTTTGCCTTTCTCAGTTTCAGTGCAAGTTTTCCTATCAACAGGTTGTGGTCGCTGCCAGCATCAGCTAGTCTCCTTGTTTTGACGTCTTGTAGAGAGCGTCTCCATTTTCCATTTACAAGGATGTGATCTATTTGACTCTCAGTTCTGCCGTCTGCGGATCTCCATGTCAGCTTATGTATTCTCTTATGTTGGAAGAGTGTCCCTCCAATCACGAGGTCATTTTCCCCACATATGTCACACAATCTGCTGCCGTTATCAGTCAGTATACCTGTTCCGTGTTTGCCCATGATCCTTTCCCTCTTAGTGTTGTCGCTCCCAACTCGTGCATTGAAATCTTCAAGAACCACTAGTACGTCATGTTTGGGGATGTCTTCCAAAATTGACTGAAGACTGTCATAGAAGTTATCTTTTTCTTCTTTTTCTGCTTCCTCTGTATGTGCGTAACAGTTTACCACTTAGAGTTTGATAAATCTGGACTTAAATCTAGCATAAAGAAATCGTTCAGTTATTGGTTTCCATTCAAGAAGAGTGTTACCTTTCTCCTTCTGGATGATCAGGGCTACTCCCTGTCTATGCTGGTTGTCCTCTCTGCCTGACCACAGTATGGTGTCTCCTGACGCCAGTTGTCGTTTTCCAGCTCCAGTCCATCTAGCCTCCATGATACCTAGAAGGCTGATTTTGTATTGGTGCATTTCCTGGAGAACCTGTGCCAGTCTTACTGTCTGATATAGTGTTCTCACATTCCAGCATCCGATGTTGATAAAAGTTTTGGGTGTAAGGAGATCCGCCATCGGGGTGAAGACTTCCTTGCGGGTTTGGTCCGAATCCTTCATAAGTCCAGTTGCCTGTACTGCTTCTCTCCTACCGCCCGGTGCAGTTTTCTCTCTTGTTTCAGTTTCCGTAGCTATGCTGTTTTTACGGGGTGGGGTCGCTGGCCCCACGCCCAACCCTCCTCTTTTATCCGGGCTTGGGACCGGCAGGAAATTCTCAAAGAGAATTCTCCTGGCAGATACATATATTACCAACACTTTTACTCTGGAGATCCCATAGTGGAGCTCCGTAGTAAAAGCAGCAGTATTGTTTGAATAACTTGCACTTTACAGTAGTCTTTATATGACCAAAATCACCCATGAACATGTTATACCCTCTCCAGAAGTTTGCAATGGCATCGGCAAATAGGCTATCCTTATTAATAGTGGATACATGGTGGCCCAGACGTACAGCATCCTGAACATTATGTAACTCGGTGCCATTAAAAACAACTGTTCTGTTGTCGGGTTTACAACTCCGATAAATACTCTTCGCACTATTAAACTTAATACAGTAATCGTCTGCATATTGTTCACATATCTCGATTAATACCTTGAGTCCAGACCTTGTAGGTGTTAGCAGGGTCATTTGGATATCCTATGCCACCCGTATAGTGGTTGCACATGTGGCATCCCACACCAATCTTCTCTAACTTTTTTAATAATCCATCCATACATACAGAGAAAAAAATAGGAGAGAAGATTGCTCCCTGCCTGACTACAGGCAGCAAACTGGGACGAGACTATACAGCCCCATCTCACCTGAATGTTTTGTTTAATATACATATACAGCAGCAATCTTAACACCAGAGGTGACACCTGACGCTTTAGAAGTACTCTAAAAAGCATACAATAGTTTACTCTGTCGAAAGCTTTGCTGGCATCTAACATGAGTGCATACATATTACTACCATTACCAATGTTGTAATGACTGATTGTCTCCATCATAACATATGTGCAATGAGTAGTCGACATATTTTGTTTAAATACAATGTGCCAATGTGATGTTGCAAGCACATATTGTTTCTTAGATAGTATAATAACATCAAACAATTTGGCAACAATGTTACTAAGAGTAACAACTCTAAAACTGTCTGATGTACATGCACACTGTCTCTTGTCCTTTGGTATAGGGACCATGGTTCACACTAACATAGTGTCAGGGCTATACCCATGTACCAACATACTATTAAAGACTAATATTAACAACACATAGAGTATTCTCGGACCATGTATGATATGATCAGAATTTAGACCCTCTTCACCATCCGACTTACTCAGCTTCAGTAGCTGGAAAACCTCCGATTACGTCCTCAACTGACATATTATATATACCAAGTTCCTTAATCTGCTTGTTTATCTCCGCACCTATATTATTCATTTCGTCGACATCGTATGACATGAGCCTGTCACAACATTTTCTTTCAAACCTGTGATATACATTTAAATCCAACCTGATTTTAATTGGCACATGATCAGAAAACACCAAGTTGTATATGATAGAACATTCCAGCACCATCTGTCCCATTGTAGCCATGACCATAAAGTGATCAATTCTAGAGCTAAAACCGTTTGGACTTACGCACGTATCAGCCACTTCCGCTTCTGGTGCAGCTACACATACAGTCAGATTAAAACCCAACATAAAATTACTCAAAGTATGTGCATGAGGTGTACTCCTAGCCAAGTCAGTGTTCATGTCACCCCCGTATATAACATGTGCGGGATTATAACTGTGTATTAACTGTTGCATTTCACCTAAAACATCCATATATTCAGCAAATTTATCATCTTCGGACCTGTAATCATATGGCATATATACGTTGCGACTTATTACTAATTTGAATCATAATGCCACATAACCTTACATGGTTACACTTAAGCTCCCTGACTGCAGTCTTAAGTGTTAATTTCCACAAGATCGCACACCATCACATGGACGTCCGTCCCTGGCAATACATTCATCCATATAACTCTTACCGGTGATGGCCATGCCACCATCTAATTTACACATCTTGGTTCATTTACTTTTATATAAGCAATATTCCTGTTGGAATAAAATATCATGTTGTTTGATAATATTATATATATATATATATATATATATATATATATATATATATATATATATATATATATATATATATATATATATAATCAAATTTCGGGCCTTTGTCTTTGAAATGTTTAGATGACGCACATGGTTAGTATATGAAGCGTTTAACATTATTCTTTAGTTTATTGTGACAGCATCGTTATTCCAAATAGCCTCAGTCATTATCTTCACATATAATTTCCTCGCATTCCAACCATTGGGTCAGAAGAGAGGGTCTTTGACTTTGTTCATGTCATCAACCGAGATTGTTAACTTAAAGGAGTTCAACCTAGCATTGTCATTACTTGATTTTGTTAGTTCAAAATAGTTCACTCCTTTTCGTTTGATGTACTCACCGACATCTTTGAGGCCATCTGATTTATGGACTGTCCATATAAAGAAGTCTCTAGTGGGTGGAGGCACTGTCGTTACACCTGCTGCATCGATTCCTTTCCCCACGATAGTCCCTCGCTGCTGCTTGTTCAGCGGTTGCTTACTGCGGTTCTCTCTCTGCAGCTGTCTCTTTTGCTTTCACATATTGGTCTGCAGGAATTACAAACGTACCCGGCAATACAGGGGGTGGCAACGAGCCATGGTCTGCATCCTGCTGTCTTTCTCCCTGGCTACTGCCGTTGTTGCTATAGCCACACCACGGATATTGCCACCTATCTGCTGTTGCTATTGAGTACTGTAGCCACCGGCAACAACCTCTGCCAAGTGTTGGGTTCTCCGAATTACGACCTTTGGTTTTCACTATCGCCTGTTGGATCAGTTGCACGTGTAGTTTGGAGTCACATTCTAATGCAGTGATCTTCTGGCTGTTGCGCATGGCATCGGATTTAATATCGCCAAGAGTGTCCACGAACACTTTGAGTTTCCCCTCAAGGTCTGCTAGTTTCTCGCCCAGACTCAACTCGGCTAATCCCTCTGGGTGACATTTTGGGATTGTTTTCCAGTCATGTGCAACACATTCTCGATTAGGCTACTAAGAGCCCTCAGTATTTTGTGACACATAGCTTCTTTATCGGTTCTGTTGCAAGAGGTTTGTTTCGATTGCATAGGTTCTGAAATGACAGTATTTTCAAATTTGGACCACAAGATACACTTTGCGTCATTCAGTGCATATCTGGTATAAAAAGCAGCCATCACTTCTGTGGTACTGCGCATACATCAGTGCTTCGTTGACGAGAATAACAGTGTCAGTATTATCAGCGGCACTGTTCTTATATTACACGCACCACAGGTGGTGCTGCCAGCTTTAACTCTTCCTTTGCCGCATTTGACAAACTTGACATTCGCCATAAAAATTAAGCCAAGGCCAGTGTTCGAAGCCGGCTCGTTCACCTAGTTATTCGCACCTTTACGCCTGGGTGCACAGACGCCGTCAAGCAGCGCCGATTACAATTGACGTTCCCGACGGTTTCGGTAGTCTACGAGCGATAATACGTATGACAAATAATGTTTGTGTTTTGATGCTCACAATTTCGAACCGCGTCTGCAGTGCCTCTCTAGTAGCTTCGGGCTTCTATTCGTCCGTCTCCACGCGCCTCCACACGACAATCCAATATGTTTCGCAGTGCAGAAACACAATATGTCACATAATCCAATTTACTAGGCTTGTTGACTATTGGAACCTTTCACGTTATGCTTTATACTTATATAATCCAGTATTAGTTGGGTTTACGCCATTCCACATTTACCACCTTAGCGAAAAGGAACGCGTTAACTTTGCGACACAAAGCTAATTTAATAAAAGCAGCAGCTTATCGGCCAGCCATTCGTTGTCGGCCCACCGTTCGCGGACAGTTCGAAGTGCACTGATAATCCCCTGCGTCAATCGTGGTCACTGCGAGCACTCGAAATATACACCTTGACATCTTTTGGCATCAAAGCAATTCCAGCTCGCGTCTTCCTGTGGCAATGATTGATTTCATTAACATAATTGTTGGCCCACACATCCACAGTTATCACTTCTACGAAAAGGAAAGCGCTGACTTTGCGACACAAAGTTGACTTGATCAAGACAGTGGAATCGGGCACATCTTATCGCCAGTTAGCCGACGATTTTCATATTGGCCGAACACAGCCGATCCTCGAGATAAAAGCAGAACTGCTGCCTTAACCGCAAATGCAAGCTGCAGAAGACTGGCAACGAAGACGTGAACGTCGTTTGCTGGGAGTGGTTCCAGACGGCGCGATCAAAGGACATTCCCTCAGTGGCTCGATGGTTCGAATACTCAAGGCAACTGGGGAATACGGAGTTCAAAGCGTCGAACGCGTGGCTGGAATCGTCCCACAAGCGACATAGCATCGTCTTCCACGTTATCTGCGGGGAAGCTGCCGACGGGACTGTTATACCGTGCATTGCCCGATAAGACATTGGCAATTAAATGTCAATAGTGCAAGGAGGGAAACGGTCGAAGGAACATGTGACCACTCTGCTGTGGACAGATTTATACAGATTTTTTTGTTTTTGCAACATGGTATTTTATTATGCACTGCATCGGTACACCACAGGCAGTATATTAATACAGGTGCACAACCATCTGACAAGTTTCTTCCAAAACTTTAATGATATTAACATCACACGGTGTTCCAGAAAACAGAGAAACATATAAATTAATGATAGCTCCTAGTGTTTTTTTTTATCACTCAGTGATTTTTACCGCTCGCGACAGTACCAACTAGCGAACGTCAACGTAATCATTTGTAATACGATGTCGCCACCTACTGAGTATCCACGTCATTAAATTCTCCATAACGGACACCTGTCCATAATGGACATAATGCGAAGTCCCTGATATATATATATATATATATATATATATATATATATATATATATATATATATATATATATATATATATATATATATATATATATATATATATATATATATATATATATATATATATATATATATATATATATATATATATATATATATATATATATATATATATATATATATATATATATATATATATATATATGTATATATATATATATATATATATATATATATATATATATATATATATATATATATATATATATATATATATATACATATATACATGTATCTTGTATTGCCAGCTTCGTGCAGTCGTCCTGCTGGCGGTCTGTGTATGCGCCGCCTCTTCAACGTCCTGCCTTCGAGTATCGAGCTGCCTAACAAGTGTTGTCGGGCAGACAGTGAACTTCAAGACGGCTGCCGCATGGAATAAATACACGAGAACTTTCCGGAAGCACTTTGTAGGAATACGTGAAACGAAAAAGAGGTATTTCGTTGTTCTGCTTAAACATGAACCATATTGAAGGATTGCTGCGGAGCGAGAAGAGGAAGCGAGGAGAGAGGGGTTGCATAGCGTAGAGGGGTATGTAGCGAGGAGGGGAAGCGAGGAGAGAGGGGTGGGTAGCGTACAATGGTAGGTAGCAAGGAAGGGAAGCGAGGAGAGAGGGGTGGGTAGCGTAGAGCGGTAGGTAGCGAGGTGGAGAAGCGAGAAGAGAGGGTGGGTAGCGTAGAGCGGCAGGTAGCGAGGTGGGGAAGCGAGAAGAGAGTGTGGGTAGCGTAGAGCGGTAGGTAGCGAGGAGAGAGGGGTGGGTAGCGTAGAGGGGTAGGTAACGAGGTGGGAAAGCGAGGATAGACGGGTGGGTAGCGTAGACGGGTTGGTAGCAAGGTGGGGAAGCGAGGAGAGAGGGGTGGGTAGCATACAGGTGTAGGTAGCGGGAAAGCGATGAGAGAGGGTTGAGTGGCGTAGAGTGGTAGGTAGCAAGGTGGGGAAGAGAGGAGATAGGGGTGCTTAACAAGGAGGGGTAGGTAGCGAGGTGGGGAAGATGGGTAGGTGGGTGGGTAGCGTAGAGGGGTAGTTAGCGAGGAAGGAAACGAGATGAGAGGGGTAGATATCGAGGAGGGGACGCGAGGAGAGAGGGTGGGTAGCGAGGAGGGGTAGGTAGCGAGGAGGGGAAGCGATGAGAGAGTTGTTGATAGCGAGGAGCAGTAGGTAGCAATAGGGGAACAAGGCGAGAGGATTACGCAGCAATGTGGGGTAAGTAGCGAGGAGGGGTACGTTGCTAGGAGGGGTAGTTAGCGATTAGACGGAGCGGGAAATTGAGGGAGGAGTTGTATGTAGAAAGAGGGGATCGAGATGGAGAAGCTAGTGGCGTGAGAGAGACAGGTGAGCGAGGAGGGGAAAAAGAGCTCCCTCACCTCCTCTCTTTCCCTCTTCGGTCCTGTATCATTGTATGTTTTGTTTGTTCAAACGATTCACTTAGTGTAACTTAGTGTTACTTAGTGTTACTTAGTGTTACTATATATATTTCGTCGCGGTACGGTTTTCTTACGGTGATGACTCTCATTTACCTATAGCACAGTGCTACCCGCCATGCTTAATGGTTTTCCCACACGCTCATATATTGTTTCTCACGGTTATTGTTTACGACCTCTCACGGGCAGAGCAGGACCAACTGCACGTGATGGTGTCTAGAACACAGCTAACCGCCAGCACAAGTATTTGTTTGCCTGTACATGTGAGATGCAGGACCTTGAAACACGCAAACGCGCAAACAAGAAGAAATGCGTGGCAGGTAGAGCATTGCTAAGCGAAAGAGTGTCCTCACCGTATATAAGCTTTACAACGACTTTATGTGGTTAACGCCGACGTTGTTATGGTTATTACCTTGAATCGCGTGCATACCTATTCTTAAAAGGAAAAAAAATCGTGGTTTTGGGTCAATGCACCAATAAGAGTTACTAAAAATATAACAATTTGCAACCACAAACAAAAATATCACGGCAGTGGTTTACTAGGAAAATCTTGTTGAACACAAAGCATATTAATGTCATGTTCCACGCCATACTGTTAAAAGTCCATCCGCAATTGATTTAACCTTTCACAAATCCGGTTTGTTGATGTCCAAATATGTTGTTTGTGATTAGTTTATGTAACATCTGCATTCGATTGAATAAAAATGCCTATTTTTGTTCAAATCATCGAAATACCTTTGTCGTTAGATCTTGTAATGTTCAAGATACCGGACATCAAAAATGGTAAACAGTGTAATGTAATGTAATGGTCAATGCCGAGAATGGGCGTGACTTCCATCCTCTCGCCGAACACGTGGCAAAGCGACGAGATTTTACCAAGGGTGAAATTCGTGAACTTTCAGCGTCTGAATTTTCATACCAATTAATGTTCGACCATAGTTTGTCTGATGATTTCACAATAAATACGCAAAACATTTGCACAAACAAGCTAGAATGTTGCAGTGGATACTTGGTAGGTCTGATTGTCGTTTATTTGAAGTGAGACCACCGAAAGAATTGAATTGAAGAGGCATCTTTAAATAACCCTACGTCACGAGTGCCAAACTCCCGACCAGTGGCGCCACTCACCATTTCGCCACAACTTACATTTGATGTGCAGATTCTGCATATTTACTTCATTTGGTAAACTCCTAATTTTTGGTACGAAATGTCACAATATCAATTACGTACATTTGTGGATAGTGTTTGTATTAAAAATGTATCTAGAAACACAATAAAGTTTGTTTTTTACGAAAAAAAATTTACGTAGCTTAAGTGCACAGTTGCAACGACATTACAAATCGTAAATAACAATGACATTGCCCAGCCAATCCTTTATATCATTCCGCAACTGTTTGAATGCATAATCTCCCTGATCAACATGTCTGCCCCCCTGAAAACTAAGATTTTATAATCTCCCATTTTCAAAATAAAGTTTGAGTAAACCACTGGCACGACATTCTCGGGTGTAGTTTTCATGAACTCGTTTAAGTGCATAACCCCAAAATCATTACTTTTGTTGCGCTTTAATATAATATCAGCTTAGAACATGTAATACCGCGGTGTGTGTGTGTGTGTGTGTGTGTGTGTGCGTGTGTGCGTGTGTGCGTGTGTGCGTGTGTGCGTGTGGGTGTGCGTGTGTGCGTGTGTGTGTGTGTGTGTGTGTTCGTGTGCGTGTGCGTGTGCGTGTGCGTGTGTGCGTGTGTGTGTCTTTGCGTTTGTGCGTGTGTGCGTGCGATCGTGCGATCGTGGGTGCGTGGGTGCGTGCGTGCTTGCGTGGGTGGGTGGGTGGATGGATGTTTTGTTGAAATAATTGTTTAGGCAGCATATAAATGACACGACAGTTTCTTCCCATGCAGATATCTCGCCTGGAAGGAAAGCTACGACATCATAAAGAAACACAATGCACTGTTCAAACGCGGCAAATCCCTCTTCAAAATGGGCCTCAATGCTTACTCGGATTTGGTATGTTTTTACCGAGGTTGAATACACAAATGCAAATCACTGTTCGATGACTAGTTGATTTGGAGCTTACGCAGTTGCGCTTTGATCCAGTCACAAACTGGTTAACCACAGTTGAAAAAATGGCCAGAATAGCGCACCTTTAACATTCTGAGACAAAAAGCACATTGCATATACCTTGTCGTCTTGCGTACCAAATATGTTACCGTTATGTTGCAAACTGTTATTGTCTAGATGTTGTTCCGCCCGAAAGTAGCTCATTGTGATAATAGTATTGACAGAAATTCAAAAACAGATAAGGTTTAATCGAACCGATGAGAAACCACCCAAACGCAGGAATGGCGCTCATAGCGTCAATACCGAAAACCACACATTCAAAGGCCCCACGAGTTATCCGGTTTTGTATTTGGTAAATAAACTGCAGCCACTAAATACATGCGCATGACGCGGGTAAGCACCTCCCCGGACGATTTACATGAGCAATAATTTGCCAAGTTGGTCGGTGTCACGTGATATCACAGTGCAAGAATCGGCCGTGTAGACGATGCCAACTTGTGGTTCTGATTGTGTCGGCCGCCGTTTTGAAGCAATGGTCTTTCAGCGACCGATTGCAATGTGCACCTACTGAAAACCTTCCTCAAAGTGCAAGTCGGAGTGACGCGAGTTAATATCTAAGCCCCTCCCACGAGTGACTAAGCCCCTCCCCCGAGTGACTAAGCCCCTCCCTCGAATGCAAGTTGTTTTTTGCCAGACGTAGGTTTTTTGGTTTTGCAGACATCGTCAGAGTACAAAAAGTACTTGCTGGGATTACGAGTACCCAAAAAAAAGCCGGTCTGCAGACATCCGTGCGTGTTGGATAAAATACCAGAGTTTTCCGTGAGAAGACGATACAAGCGATGCCTACAAATGGTCAATAACTTGTATATATAGTAACGTGTAGCGACGCCTTGCCCTTATGTAACGTAACTTTGGACAATCGAAGACAATCCATCCCTCCCTCCCTCCCTCACTCCCTCCCTCCCTCCCTCCCTCCCTCCCTCCCTCCCTCCCTCCCCCTCCCTCCCTCCATCCATCCATCCATCCATCCCTCCCTCCCTCCCTCCCTTCCTCCCTCCCTCCCTCCCTCCATCCATCCATCCATCCATACATACATACATACATACATACATACATACTCACGATGGATTATAATAAAATATAATATCTAACCTTAAAATACCTTAAGATGGTTCTGATCGCCTTGACTAAGCCCCTCCCCCGAGTGACTAAACCCCTCCCCCGAGAGACTAAGCCCCTCCCTCGAGTGCACTCAAGTTGTTGTTTGCACAGACGTAGGTTTGTTGGTTGTGCAGACATCGTCAGAGTACAAAAAGTACTTGTTGGGATTACGACCACCAAAAAAGCCGGTCTGCAGATATCCGTGCGTGTTGGAAAGAAAACTAGAGTGCTCCTTGAGAAGACGATACAAGCGGTCTCTATCTTCAAGAAAACTAGAGTTTTCCTTGAGAAGACGATACAAGCGGTCTCTACCTTCAAGCATCGACTGGAGGGACCACGGTGTAGTTACACCCGTTAAAAATCAGGTACACAATCGTTTCAACGACCCGATTAGATCGGTCGGACGTAGTGCTAATATTTAACATATTTTCTTTTATTGGTGTTGTTATGTTGATACTATCAGTTCCGCAACAATAGTTTTATTGCGGCACGAAGACCACAGTGTACATTGGTTAAATATCGGCGTACTACAATAATTACATTTGAAACAAAATGTACATTAGCGTCCACCGCCACCGCCTCCGTCACCGCCACCGACATTATTAAAAGAGTCATATTACGTTATTAATTAGTCTCTCTGGCCACGTTAACAACAGTAATATGATATTATTATTAGGTCGTAGTCGAGAGTGGTGTCCACGGTAAACGTGACAGTACCGACGACGTGCACCTGTGTTGACTTGTACTCCATGTGGTCTGTCGCGTTGTTTCAGAGATACTGCGGAGCGTGTTATGCCTTCGCCACTACCGGCGCCCTGGAAGGACAGACCGCCTTACAAACGGGAAAGCTGCCCGTGTTGTCGGAGCAGAACTTGATTGACTGTAGCTTCAGAGAGGGTAACTTATCTGCGCATACGTGCTTTTGTTGGCTGGCGGGCGGGCTGAAGGACGGGAGGGCGTGAGAGCAGACAGGCATTGTTCTATGATGTTACTCAACTGCTAACTGCATTAAGCAATATGGCTCGTTTAGAACAATGTATACAATATTGGATACCGTAT
>BSQZ01000015.1:2602500-2612500 GCA_033239005.1 Lamellibrachia satsuma
AGTTCATCCCTCATTGCATCAGTTCATCCCTCATTGCATCAGTTCACAGCCTGTTGGTCCAGCGTTTTCCTTTCTGAATATGGGACATTGACAAATATTGTACTGCCGTTTTCCAGTAGCACCACTTTTCACACAGTGTTAGTGCGGCGCCGTCAGACGTTACAGTATTTAACGACGTCTAAAACGACATGTGTTTTACTACCTTCCCCGTGTTAACTTGCATCTCCAAAATGGCTGAAAGGCGAGGCTGAAAAATGCCTGGGTCTGTAGGCCAAAGAATAAGAAATGGGACAAACAGCAACATAAAGCCGGATGGAACCACGCACACGCAGTGTGGCATTTTGTCGAAACAATATGACAAGCGTCAACAAGAAGGCGTGACGTCACATGTTCGTAATATATAACGAATGGTATATGTTATAATTTGTGTGTGTTTGTGAAAGCTCATGGCTGTACTTAAGTTACGACAAGATTGGGAATCTGCTGAAACATATCGTAAAACTTGCGACAGGCTGGGCGTAGTAGCATCAGGAAGCCAGAAGAAGGAAGCAGCGAATTTTGGACGGAGCCGAGGGAGGGAGGGAGAGAGAGAGAGAGAGAGAGAGGGGGGGGGGCACTGAAGAGAAGGTAGTCGAATACCACACCTCTACATCAAACTACATTTTTCCCATCTGTAACATAGACTGTTACTCTAAGATTGGAATTTTTAGTCACAGCAGATGCTCCACGAAACAATGACGTCACTTGCGGTGCAGCTCCGGTATCTATCGAAATCGACGAAAGATAATGGTGATGATGGTAGACGGAGAAGAGGAGGACGGAACTTAAGGCGACGGATAATATTCAGAGACCTCTCGAAAGACCAGTGAACAACCGAGAGTAGACTAGAGACGACTCGTCGAGCGGACGGAACAGATTAAGGGATGTGACCCCCACACCGCAAGGGACCAAGGGACCGGGGGGGGGGGGGGGAGAAGAAGAAGAAGAAAAGTGATGCCAGGTTCTTATTAGAGCGACATCCGGTGGCGCCACATAGCGGAGCCTGGATGATCGAGGCTAAGCAGCATTGACGCTTTTGTCGGGTCACAGTTTGCGCATAAATCAGGGATACGAGAAGTTTACGTGGAGAACGGCGATGCGATGACGACATCTGGTAACATGGAGGAAAACAACGTAGTAGGTTAAGGATGAAGGGAGTTAGTGTGGCAAGAGGCAAGGGCAGACAGTTTCAGATGAAGTGGCCTCGTCTTGTGGACTATTGTGTCTCCTGAGTGGGGGTACGGTACCGTAGTGGTTAGAACGTTCGGCTTTCAGTCAAGAGGACCGGGACACGAATCGTCTTGCTGCAGTTGCGAAGCCAAAAGAATTTCGATCATTCCATGTTTCTCCAGTTCATGAAATATATATACTGAGTATTTTGATGTGGTGTGGAGGAGTGGGTTTCGAACAGTACGACTGTTGGAATGAACACATATCTCTTGGACGGAAGTGTAACTTGAGTTAAGCACCGCCGCCGCCACTTGTACTACGCTAGATAAGAACACACACAGAACGGTCTCGTGTGCAACCAATGCATCGATTTCATAGACAAATATAAAACAGCGGGGAATTCGTCCAAAAGGCGAGTACGCGGGGCCAAGGAAAAACATAATTTCCCGCCCGAAAGTGGTAATGTTGACACGTATAGAGACTGATACGGAAACTTGGGCAACATCCGCCACGCTAGACGTGTGATCCACGATGTGTGATACCAAATGTACGATATTACCTCTGTTTCCCACGACTGTACGGTCACACGCAGCTGTCCTGTCTAATTGGTGGATTATCTATTTGTATAACCGTGCATAAGCACGCGTGCATATTCTTGCGTGCGTGGTAGCCAGAATGTTCATGCATATTCATGTCACTAGATCGTACCGTGGAGGGGTGTACAACGACCCACGCTGCTCCAA
This sequence comes from Lamellibrachia satsuma, assembly GCA_033239005.1. Lineage (NCBI taxonomy): Eukaryota > Metazoa > Annelida > Polychaeta > Sabellida > Siboglinidae > Lamellibrachia > Lamellibrachia satsuma. Next base: position 2,604,453 of record BSQZ01000015.1, read on the forward strand.
GCGATCCGCCAATCACGCCGTGCTTGTCGTCGGCTATGGCACTCACAACGGAACCAAATACTGGCTCATTAAAAACAGGTAATTATTCGCTAAACACGCACTAAGTTAGCACCAGAATTTAGTAATTGTTATTAACCTTCAGGGCTGCTGTTTCAAGTTAGTGGCTTGTGTACTGTACCGCACATGTCAACACTAACGGAACCATGTTTTAAACCACACATAAATCAAATGGTTCGTCAATCTGATAATTACGTTAGCGTATCCATGTTCATGATATTATGCTTAACGTTTGTTGCGCCTCTGTAGCTTAGTTTCTTGAGTATTTATGCATTATTCATTATTATTAGTATTAATATTATTATTATTATTATTATTACAATAGTAACGTGTCCTACTTGTAGCTGGGGCACGTCGTGGGGCCTGGACGGGTACATGATGTTGGAGCGAGACGCGGACAACGTGTGTGGGATTTGCAACTACGGGTCGTATCCTCTGGTGATGTAGCGACACACGAGCGACGACACCGGCTTGTATTCAGGCATATTCCTTTGGAAAACGGTCGTAACATTGGACTATTAAATAAATGAAATACTTGATACATCGTTGTCGTTGACATTTACAATGTATCGTCTGCTGTACTACTTATGAAACTTGTAGCGAGGCAATTTTTGTCACATTTACTATTTTTTTCTTGTACCATAACCAAATAAATGACAAACTCTAACTAATAATAATATGGACTATTATATAGTATTTAAACTACAATCTGTGAAGAAATGGCTAATTTATCTGGAAAAACTTGTTCCGGTGTGTCTACTTTGTTGTTCCGGTGTGTCTACTTTGTTGTTCCGGTGTGCCTACTTTGTTGTTCCGGTGTGCCTACTTTGTTGTTCCGGTGTGTCTACTTTGTTGTTCCGGTGTGCCTACTTTGTTGTTCCGGTGTGTCTACTTTGTTGTTCCGGTGTGTCTACTTTGTTGTTCCGGTGTGTCTACTTTGTTGTTCCGGTGTGTCTACTTGGTAAAACAGTAACTAGGCAGGTCTGGCTGGTCAACTCATTCTCTTCTGAATGGGGACTTGAGCTGACTGTGACTGTTGACTGTTGATCGTGTCCTCCGACAACGTGTTCGAAGCTTTCACAAATCTGGAACTGAATTAGCATATTAGTCCTGTTGTCCACTGAACGTGGATGTTCTTACTATAGTATTTTGTCATTCCAGTGTCTTTTAAAAGCATCATCTTCGATGAACACATCGAGCGTTTAGAATCCTGGGTAATCGAATGAAGACCTTTGATAAATGTGAACGTTTGGAAGATATTTGTTCTCTGTCTTCTGTATTAAAAAATATGGTTGGGATTCTTTCATTGTGCTTCCATAGGATAGAGGCCCTACCAAGGCATATTGAATACGTGAAACGTGAATAAGGAATTAGTAAGCAAGTGTCTTGTAAAATGTTACGTTTGTAAATAAAACCGTTTTGCAAAGTGTAGTTACGTATGATGCAATAAACGTTTGTCATTTTGTAAACGCGCAGATCGCAAGATGTTCCATTGATCAAGATAGAGTAATATCATCGATACAGTTTAAACCCGAAAATCTGTATCGGCCGTATTAAATAACTGTAGTGTTTTTAATTCCAAACAAACAAGGTAACCCAGTTGTTGGGATAAAAGGTACGTTCTTATATAGCGCTGTATCCAGTTTTTGTGACTGTTCAAAGCGCTTTACACTTCACCCCCGTCAGACCTGTTCATTTCAACGGCATCTCGACTACTGTGTGAAGCATTCAGCCACGCTGCAATTACTGCTCGAAGACTATTCGTTCACATATCCATCTCTGTCTGTATCTGACATTCATTTATACATGTGAGTGAACTGTGGCAACCTGGGGTGAACGACATTGCCAAAGCTTCGAAACAGCAGCAAAAGGGTTCGAACCCGGATTCTCTCGATTGAGAGTTCGATGTTTTAGGGCCACTCTCCAAAATTGTCTGACAGTTGGCCAGAGAAATAATTGTTTCATGTTCTCCGATCCTCATTAAATTTAATTTATATAAAACACATAATCTATATATTTATATTCTGAAGTTTCTTTATTTAAATTTAACTCACTAACTGGCAGCCACAAATTCCAGGAATATAACGCTTTGCTGTTACACCCGGTACCAAGGTACCACATTATTTTCAACAACCCCCCACATATAAAACGAAATGCTGGAATTGAATAATTATACATTTGTTCGATAGTTATCATGTTCCATTATCTTTTCTGCTACAGCACTTCTGACGTATGTTTTATACATCATATATTCCCGATATAGTGATTTGATCACATTGCTTTTATCTATCCAGCATTAAAGATTGGTACCGGGCGTAACGGTAATAATCATAGTTTAGTACCGGGCGTATCAATATTCTACTACTGCATTAAAACGAAGGGTAGATTTGTTTTGATATATAAAACTTATATTTATTGTGCTACTACATGTAGTGTAGCAATATATCTTGCTGCTGGACGTAACAGTACATGGTTTGACCACAGGTGATCAGTTGTTGCGCCTGCGCCCACGCCTCTGTCCGTGCGCTCGTCCACGTATGCGTGTCTGGCGTTGTGGAAGCCAGGGTGTCTGGCGTGTAGCGGTGGTCTTCCTCCATCCATCACACCTTCCCATAAATGTGTTCGTGGCAGCACCATCATAACAACAACTCTTATACTAAGACTTGCATGGAGAGAGGATCCATTCACCACGATGCTGTGCACAGTCATAGTGTTTGGCACCCGATTCTTTTGCCGTCCATCCATTTGGCCCTTTGCGCCGAGAACATCATTTCTAGATACAAAGAAATAGTTGATGTTACCAGTGGTATCTCCCTGGGCCCACTTGAAATAATCTTCTGCACAATCGACGACCGTGACTTGCGTCCGTTTCATGTTTCAGCAGCGTGGTTGTGATGGAAACATTGCTGTACTGACTCGTTGGTGAGTCTGTACGATAAAGAATATACCGACTGTTTGGCAGATCTTGCTTCAGTGTGGATATGAAGTGTTGAAGTATAGCAAAGGTGGTGTTTGCATTGTGTGACCTGTCATCCAATATGCCGATGTATGACCTGCACCTTATATCCTCTTCATCATCTTTATGAGTATTCTTGTTGTAGTGCACTACAAATGCAATGTAACATAGTTTTTTTGAAATAAGCAGACTGGATTTCTTCACCGTGGCTAGACAAAACGTTTTGTGCAAAATACATTTACCCAGTACATGTTTCCTTGTTAAGTTGACCTCTTGCACCATACCGTACTGATTTGCGACAAGTTCTTTGTGTCTGACAAATACGGGATATTCCTTGGAAAACCTTTCCTTGAATTCATCAGCACATCCTGTGCGTAGGGTTGCTACGCACGGGCTTCAGAGTGCGTAGGGTTGTTGTACTGCTGTGAAGTCCGTGCGTAGCAGCCCTACGAACGGACTTTATAGTAGCACAGGCGGGAACGTGGGAACGCGATATCGCATTCGGCACGCACACGTGTTTGCGAAAAGACCCCAAAACGATGCGCGGGAAGGAGAACATGTGACAGCGCTAAATCGGCGTTAGCTGTGTAGCGCGCGAAGCAACGAGTATATAAATTACGTCGGCGTTATAATTTCAGGTATATTTTTCGACTGCGATCAGCGAACCTACAAGTACGATAGACAGAGCGAAATACAAGAGAGATTCGTAATTTCCACGATGGCCGGTCGACCAGCGAACATTACGCACATTGTGCCGCCGAATACGATTTTGACAGTTCAAGCGATGTCAGTGGAGGAGTTGGGTCCGCTTCAGCTCGGCTTGATGCTCCAGGGCAACACCAAGCTTCAGGTGGAGTGGCTGGCTCGACGACGGCTGCTGCGCAACACTCACCAGTGTATTCGTTGCGGGATCGCCTGTACTCTCGGCGCGCAGCGAGATGTCGCCGATGGATTCCGATGGAAGTGTCGACTTTGCGGGGAGAAGTGGAACATTCGGCTCCACTCTTTCTTCAAGAGCAATCTTCCACTCGGGAAACTTGTGTGGCTGTTGTTCAGCTGGGCGACGGAGATCGTCATGCAGGACATGACGTGGCACTTGAACATCTCGAAACACATGGTCATCGACTGGTACAATTTTGTGCGTGATGTGTGCGCCATCGACGTCAGGAACCATCTGCAGCCACCTGGTGGTTTCGACAACAATGGAAGCCCGATTGTTGTCGAAATCGACGAAAGCTACTTCTACCATCGGAAGTATCACCGCACCAGGGTTAACGTCGGTGAATGGGTTTTCGGCGCAGTATAGAGAGAGAGAGAGAGAGAGAGAGAGAGAGAGAGAGAGAGAGAGGAGAGAGAGAGAGAGAGCGAGAGAGAGAGAGAGAGAGGAGAGAGAGAGAGACAGCGAGAGAGAGAGAGAGAGAGAGAGAGGAGAGATAGAGAGAGAGAGAGAGAGAGAGAGAGAGAGAGAGAGAGAGAGAGAGAGAGAGAGAGAGAGAGAAGAGAGAGAGAGAGAGAGAGAGAGAGAGAGAGAGAGAGAGAGAGAGAGAGAGAGAGAGAGAGAGAGAGAGAGAGAGAGAGAGAGAGAGAGAGAGAGAGAGAGAGAGAGAGAGAGAGAGAGAGAGAGAGAGAGAGAGAGAGCGGCCTCTGCAGGATGCAGTTGGTGCCGGACCGGAGGGCTGTCACCATCCAGCCCATCATCCAGCAGTGGCTACTACCCGGCACCCACATCATGTCGGATGGGTGGCCGGCATACCATAACCTGCACCAACTCAACGGCGGCGTCTGTCTCCACGACGCAGTGATCCACGAGCAGAATTTCGTTGATCCTCTACATCCCGAGATCCATACTCAGAATTTAGAAAACATGTGGATGAGAGCAAAGAGGAAACTCCACAGACAGTTCGACACAGCGCGACCTCTGTTCGTCACGTACCTGGAAGAGTTCCTGTGGATGCCGCAGCACAGGAACCGCTAACGACGTCTCTCGTCACTGCTGGTGTGGATTCGCGACCAATACCCATGAACAAATGCATACTAGCAGTGAACTTCGCCCAGCAGTCTAGAAGACAAAAAACGGCTCTTTTCAGAGCCAACCACACTTTCACAAAAGAGTTGCTACATTATGCGTAAACGATATCTAGGTTTGAATAATTCTCTTGTAGATATAAATTTAACGACAATATCTCGATAAATTTGGTCCTTGAAAGTCACCATGGTTGCAGTTTCCAACACATTTTTGTAGTGAAATGTCCAATTTTCCCCACGGTACGGTCCAAACATTAGTAATGAAAAAATCAACACTTCAATGTCCCCTGAAGAAAAATTTATTACTGAATTGTGTGATTTGGGCAAGCAAGACACTTGTTTATGAGTAAGATTTAAAAATATTTGCACGATCTGTGAACTTTTAATAATGTTTTGATATATGTGCGATGTCTTTGCTTTTTTTTACATTATCTTATATTTTTTTCGAGATATTTGTCGGTGGATTTTTTTGGGACTTTCAAAATTAAATTGAACTCTACTTTTTTCCCCTTAGACTGCGTATAAAATATTTTTCAGTGAAATAACCTGTCTGGTTCGATTTTGGGGGGCTTTTTAACATTGAATTGTAGATTTGTAGAGTTTTTCGTAACATTAAATTGCACTTTTTCTTCTATTTTTCGTATTTTCTTATACTGCGGTACGAAATATTTGACAGCGAAATCGCCTTTCCGGTTTTGATGCCACCGTGATATTGTTACAGCACATTTCGGATGATCGCCATATTAAGAACACCGGCTATTGCCGGTATAGCGTTGTTTTGGGCACTAAAAGTGCGCTAAAACACAATAATTTTTGCAAATATACGTCCGTTTTGTACCTGATCCGATGGGGAGTAATGCAAAGAACACATTAGCATCGAAAAAAAGGTAAAACTGTCATTTAATAGCGTTAATAATTTCGGCCAGGTTAATGCACCTTTACCCCATGTTGTATAGTCTGTACAATTAATTCATTGACGTGTCTCATAAAATCAAGCAAATCAAACATTACTTACAATTTTGGGGAAAACCATCGTCCCAGCACGTACAATAGGTTCCCTCACTTTCCACCCGAGGGCGCCACACACATTACAGTGCAGATACTGCCATGTCACATACAGAACGCCAAGGTAAAACAATTTGATACCGGGCGTAAAAGTTTTGGTGAACTACTGTACATTCTCCTGGGTGGTTTTTATGTGAAAACGTTCAAACCTATAGTACTGATTGTTTATTACGTATATATATATATATATATATGTATATGTATATGTATATGTATATGTATATGTATATGTATATGTATATGTATATGTATATGTATATGTATATGTATATATATATATATATATATATATATATATATGCAGTTTGAAGCAATTGTGTCAAATTGTTATATCTTAATCCATAACAAAACTTGGTACCGGGCGTAACCAGTTACACTTTGGCATTTATTTAATCAGCACGAATATGACATTTAAAGACGTTATGACAATGATTGTTATGAAAGGATATTTTATTCATAAAAAATACATTATGCACTGTTTTCATAACAATGTTAACTTTAAAAAAACATTAATTTGTAGTATTGATACATTGGTGAGGAAGCTTGGTACCGGGCGTAACACTAAAATGAGTCGATTAGCAAAGAAATGATTATGGGTAGGAGAACTTATTCTTGGGGACTATGTTATAGGTCACTACGTAGAAACTTAACGTTAGCATCAGATACTTCAGATAGTGATTTGTCAATACATAATTACAAAATTCATGTATGGGAAACAGACAATATTTTTGGGAAAGCCTATTTTGGCTGTTTGCTATCTGGAATTAGGACCCTTTGTTGGCATAGGACCAGAGGAAAGTATATATTTCCTGAAAGATATAATTGACACAAATCCAGTGAGATGAATAATTTGTATTTTAGGTCAGAAATAAGGAAGTAATACGACAGGGAAAAGAGGAGTGGAGAGTATCCCTTTAACCGCCCCATACAAAAAGAAACATTCTCAGTTGTATTATCGCGAAGATGTCTTCTAACGGTTGGCTACATTATTTAGGATACGTTCCTGTGAACTAACACCTAACACTTTTTTATAAATGTTTTACTGCCGTATTAAACGCTACCGTGGATTTGAAGTCAACATCTATCTTCGTCCGTGTTTTGTACCGACACATTCAATAAGGCGCCCGTTGTTGCAGAGATACTGCTCCGCCTGCTGGGCTTTTACAACAACCGGCTCGTTGGAGGGACAGCACTATCGCAAGACTGGTCGCCTGGTGGCGTTGTCGGAACAGAATCTCATCGACTGCAGTCGGACATATGGTAAGCGAACAAGTGACTCCGTTCAAGCCATAATCCATATGTGATGTTTTGATGACACCAACCTATTCAGTTTGAAAGACTTTATTGTGTCTAGAAATTAGAATGAACTACGTGCGATACACATTAAGGGGCCAACCTCGTGCACCGGAAGTTTCATACTAGGTCATTTCTGTATTGCACTGTACAAAAAACAACATAAACTGAACTAATAAAATACTTATCTGACTTTTCCACAGCGCACATAAGTGATGTATAGTGCATAATCCTTACACCTCTTTGTGTCAACAGTAACTTAATCGCAATTACGTACTGTTTCTTTACGACATGTTCTCATTGTGCGTTTGTCCGCCATTCTGTGCATGTCAACGTTATGGCGTGATTTAATTGGCGTGTGACAACAGCATCGTTTGTCACACTTGCTGGCTCAGAGAAAAGAAGTCCCTTGTCGCTTTCAGGGCGGTGCGAGACCATTTTGTGCGTCCTTTAGAACATTACACTAAACATTAGCAATGACCATTTTGTGCGGCCTTTAGAATAGTATAATAAACATTAGCAATGACGTTTTAATAGCAGTGCTCCTTTATCCTGTTAACTTATTTAATTTACTATCACGTATATTATCTTTTGTATCTTATAATAGGCATTTGAGCAGATTTCTTATTCATTATTATTGTTATTATTATTG
>BSQZ01000015.1:2622500-2647500 GCA_033239005.1 Lamellibrachia satsuma
GACAATCCCGCGAGTCGGTTAACTGAGCCACCGCTGATACGCATTACTTCACTATAAAATGATTATAAACATGAAATATGTGTTTACTGCATTTTAATAAGATTCCGAATATACTCGGAGTCTGTGGTCCCGGAGTTTCCCGAAATGCGTCATTCCAGAATTATCTTGTCTACGAAGACGAACGCGCCGATTTCGCGACTCAAAGTTGACTTGATAAAAAAAAAACAGCAGCATATCGGCCAATATTTCATTGCGGGCAATTCAAAGTGGGGCAGTGGTGATTTATTTCATCAACTTAATTTATGGCCCACAGCAAACTGGCAGTCACAGTAGCATTGAACTGAATGCGCTGTAATAATAAAATATTAAAACATTAAAAATGGCAACTGTACAATATTTAAAATACAGTAATTTCAGTAATGACCAAAATAACATCACCATAGCTAAAAATATCGACTGTTTTAAGACCATTTATAATTTAAGTCATGTCAGATAGAACACTCACGTTAGATATCCTTTCGTCGGACACGCCCGCCTACCACGCGCTGCCAATAGCACTAGCAGACACGTCTTCATGCATGTTGTATTCATAACTTATACGACAGTAGTTACCACCACAATTCGACCATGGATTTTGAATTGATAGTTTAGCAACACTACTTATCACTGGCGACTTGTGGTTTAGAGCCTTATGAATAAATTTGATGAACCTTTGCTTTTGATTGATTAATAGTGGCAAACTATCAGACAACTAGACAACATCGCCGTGTGTAAGAGGTGCCAGTCTCCACAACTGTCTGAGTGCCTTGCGCCATGTGATACATATATTGGCAACACTTTTACTCTGGAGATCCCATAGTGGAGCTCCGTAGTAAAAGCAGCAGTATTGTTTTAATAACTTGCACTTTACAGCAGTCTTTATATGACCAAAATCACCCATGAACATGTTATACCCTCTCCAGAAGTGTGCAATGACATCGGCAAATAGGTTATCCTTATCAACAGTGGATACACGGTGGCTCAGGCGTACAGCATCATGAACTCTCTGCAACTCGGTGCCATTAAAAGCAACTGTTCTGTTGTCGGGTTTACACATCCGACCTCTAAACACAAGATACATACTTTTCGCACTATTAAACGTAATACAGTAATCGTCTGCATATTATTCACATATCTCGATTAATACCTCGAGTCCAGACCTTGTAGGTGTTAGCAGGGTCAGATCATCTGCATATCCTATGCCACCCATATAGTGGTTGCCAATGTGGCATCCCACACCACTCTTCTCTAACTTTTCAAATAATCCATCCATATATACAGATAAAAGAATAGGAGAGAGTATTGCTCCATGCTTGACTCCATTACAGGCAGTAAACTGGGACGAGACACTACAGCCCAATCTCACTTGAAGTTTTTGTTTAGTATACATATACAGCAGCAATCTTAACACCAGAGGTGACACCTGACGCTTTAGAAGTACTCTAAAAAGCTTACAATAATTGACTCTGTCGAAAGCTTTGCTGGCATCTAACATGAGTGCATACACATTACTACCATTACCAGTGTTGTAATGACTGATTGTCTCCATCATAACATATGTGCAATGAGTAGTCGACATATTTTGTTTAAATACAAATTGCAAATGTTATGTTGCAAGCACATATTGTTCCTTAGATAGTATAACAGCATCAAACAATTTGGCAACAATGTTACTAAGAGTAACAACTCTAAAACTGTCTGATGAACATGCACACTGTCTCTTGTCCTTTGGTATAGGGACCATGGTTCACACTAACATAGAGTCAGGGCAATACCCATGTACCAACATACTATTAAAGACTAATATTAACAGCACATAGAGTATTCTCGGACCATGTATGATATGATCAGAATTTAGACCCTCTTCACCATCCGACTTACTCAGCTTCAGTCGCTGGACACCTTCAATAATTTCCTCATATTATATACAACATGTTCCTTAATCTGCTTGTTAATCTCGGCACCTATACTATTCATTTCGTCAACATCGCATAACACACTGTTGTAGAGGTGCTTGTATTTATCAGAACAAAGTTGAGCTATTTCATCATCGCCCACCATCAACACTAGAAGGCAGGGATTTACTTCTGCCTTTTATTCGGCGTACCTCAGATCATAGGTCACGGGTTATGTTCTCACTAATGGCCTCAGCCATCTTAGTGATATACAGTCTATCGCCTTCTCTCATAATGCGTCTAACAACCCTTTGTTTCCGAACCCTTGTGATACGCCTCATTTCTGTAATGTCATCCTGGTGTGGATTTCCCAATGATCGCCACTGCCGATGCCAGAAGAGAGCTATAGATGCTCAACCTCTTTCGATCATCCAGGAACCTTCTATCACCAGCTGAATCTGAATTTAGTTTGGGATAGGTGGCAGGTATACATTCAGATGCGTTTATGCACATACCTAATATCTGATTATATAATCTAGATAATTCATTGACATGTTTTTACACATAGATTTATTACACTGCATCGCCCCTCTGTCATATAGTAACGTGGAAAGTTTACATTCAAGGTCACTCCTGTATTGATCAATTCGTTCAGTACTGGCTTTATACAAGACTAGCCTGTGGCAATAGTTCCTTTCAAACATTTAAATCTACATTAGTCCAACCTGATTTTAAGTGGTACATGATCAGAAAACAACAAGTTTCCTATAATATAACATTCCAGCACCCTCTGTCCCATTGTAGCCCTGACCATAAACTGATCAATTCTACAACTAAAAGCGTTTGGACATATTGATTAATTAATTTTTATATAAATAATGTTCCTGTATACATAAAATATCACATTCTTTGCTAATATCATATATAAAATAAAATTTCGGGCCTCTGTCTTTGAAATGTTTACAGTTGTAGCTAATCATTGTCAGAGGATGCACATGGTTAGTATTATGAAGCGTTAAACATTATTCTTTAGTTTAGTGTGATAGCATCGTTATCCCAGATAGACTCAATCATTGTCTTCACATAGCATTTCCTCACTTTCCAACCCTTTGGGCCAGAAGAGAGGGTTTTGACTTTGTTCGTGTCATCAACCGAGATTGTGAACTTAAAGGAGTTCAACCTAGCATTGTCATTACTTGGTTTTGTTAGTTCGTGATAATTCACTCTTTTTCGTTTGATGTACTCACTTACCTCTTTGAAGCTGTTTTATGGACTGTCCATATAAAGAAGTCTCTAGTGGGTGGAGGCACTGCCGTTACACCTGCTGCATCCTTTCCCCACGATAGTCCCTCGCTGCTGCTTGTTCAGCGGACTCCATTTGACGTTTTCGCCAGTTTTCGGCAGTCTACGAGCGATAATACGTGTGACAAATAATGTTTGTTTGTATGCTCACAATTTCGAACCGCTTCTGCAGTGCCTCTCTCTCTCTCTCTCTCTCTCTCTCTCTCTCTCTCTCTCTCTCTCTCTCTCTCTCTCTCTCTCTCTCTCTCTCTCTCTCTCTCTCTCTCTCTCTCTCTCTCTCTCTCTCTCTCTCTCTCTCTCTCTCTCTCTCTCTCTCTCTCTCTCTCTCTCTCTCTACTATATATATATATATATATATATATATATATATATATATATATATATATATATATATAACACATATATATATATATATATATATATATATATATATATATATATATATATATATATATATATATATATATATATATATATATATATATATATATACATAATATATATATATATATATATATTATATATATACATACGTATATATATATATATATATATATATATATATATATATATATATATATATATATATATATATATATATATATATATGAAATCGCGCATATATATATATATATATATATATATATATATATATATATATATATATATATATATATATGTCGACGACTAAGTAGACGAAGCGCGTGATTTCATTGGTGCAAGTAATTATGAAGCATGTGTTTCTTCAGTTGGCGTGTTCTTGTATTGCCAGCTTCGTGCAGTCGTCCTGCTGGCGGTCTGTGTATGCGCCGCCTCTTCAGCGTCCTACCTTCGAGTATCGAGCGGCCTAACAAGTGTTGTCAGTCAGGCAGTGAACTTCAAGACGGATTCCGAATGGAATAAATACCAGAGAACTTTCGAGAAGCACTTTGTAGGAATACGTGAAACGAAAAAGAGGTACTGCGTTGTTCTGCTTAAACATGAACCGTATTGAAGGATTGCGGCGGAGCGAGAAGGGGAAGCGAGGAAAGAGGGGTTGCATAGCGTAGAGGGGTATGTAGCGAGGAGGGGAAACAAGGAGAGAGGATTGGGTAACGTAGAGGGGTAGGTAGCGAGGAGGGCAAACGAGGAGAGATGGGTTGGTAGCGTAGAGAGGGAGGTAGCGAGAAGGGGAAATAAGGAGAGGGGGTGGGTAGCGTAGAGGGGTAGGTAGCGAGGAGGGGAAGCGAAGAGAGAGGGGTGGGTAGCGTAGAGAGGTAGGTAGCGAGGAGGGGAAATAAGGAGAGGGGGTGGGTAGCGTAGAGGGGTAGGTAGCGAGGAGAGGAAGCGATGAGACAGGGGTGGGTAGCGTAGAGGGGTAGGTAGCGAGCAGGGGAAGCGAGTAGAGAGTGGTGGGTAGCGTAGAGGGGTAGGTAGCGAGGAGGGGAAGCGAGGAGAGATGGGTGGGTAGCATAGAAGGGTAGTTAGCGAGGAGGGGAAAGGAGTAGAGATGGGTGGGTAGCGTAGAGGGTTAGGTAGCGAGGAGGGGAAGCGAGGAGAGTGGGGTGGGTAGTGTAGAGTAGTAGGTAGCGAGGAGGGGAAGCGTGAAGAGATGGGTGGGTAGCGTAGAGGGGTATCTAGCGAGGAGGTGACGCGAGGAGAGGGAGTGGGTAGCGAGGAGGGGTAGGTATCGGTTAGGGGAAGTGAGGAGAGAGGGGGGATAGCGAAGATGGGGAACAAGGCGGGAGCATTACGCAGCGATGTGGGGTAGGAAGCGAGGAGGGGTACGTTGCGAGGAGGGGTAGTTAGCGATTAGACGGAGCGCGAAAGGGAGCGAGGAGTTGTATGTACAAAGAGGGATCGAGAAGGAGGAGTAAGTGGCGGGAGAGAGACAAGGAGGGAAAAGGAGCTTCCTCGCCTCCTCTCTTTCCCTCTTCTTTCCTGTATCATTGTATGTTTTGTCTGCTCAAACGACACACTTAGTGTTATTTAGTGTTACTTAGTGTTACTTAGTGTTATATATCTTTCGTCGCAGTACGGATTTCTTACGGTGATGATTCTTATTTACCTATAGTACCGTGCTACCTGCCATGCTTAATGGGTTTCCCACACGCTCCTGTGCTGTTTTTCACAGCTATAATTTAGGACCTCTCATGGGCAGAACAGGACCAACTACACGTGTTGGTGTCTAAAACACAGCTAACCGCCAGCACATGTGTTTGTTTGCCTGTGTATGTGAGATGCAGGAACATGAAACGCGCAAACGCGCAAACAAGAAGAAATGCATGGCAGGTAGAGCATTGCTAAGCGAAAGAGTGTCCTCACCGTATATAAGCTTTAAAGCGACTTTATGCGGTTAACGCCGACGTTGTTATGGTTATTACCTTGAATCGCGTGCATACATATTCTTACAAGGAAACAAAAGTCGTGGTTTTGGGTCAATGCACCAATAAGATTTACAAAAAAATATAACGATTTGCAACCACAAACAAAAATATCACGCAAGTGGTTTACTGGGAAAATCTTGTTGAACACAATCCAACTTAATGTCATGGTCCACGCCATACTGTTAAAAGTCCATCCGCAATTGATTCAACCTTTCACAAATCCGGTTCGTTGATGTCCAAATATGTTGTTTGTGAATAGTTTATATAACATCCGCATTCGATTTAATAAAAAATGCCTATTTTGTTAAAATCATCGAAACACCTTTGTCGTTAGATTTTGTGAAATTCATGAATTTTCAGCGGTTAAATGTTCACATCAATTAATGTTCGACCAAGCATTAAGAAATGTAATAGTTTGTCTAATGATTTCACAATAAATACGTAAAATAGTTGCAAAAACAAGCTAGAATGTTGCAGTGGATACTTGGTAGGTCTGATTGTCGTTTATTTGAAGTGAGACCACCGAAATAATTGAATTGAAGAGGCATCTTTAAATAACCCTACGTCACGAGTGCCAAACTCCCGACCAGTGGCGCCACTCACCATTTCGCCACTGCCACAACTTACATTTGATGTGTAGATTCTGCATATTTACTTTATTTGGTAAACTCCTAATTTGTTGTACGAAATGTCTCAATTTCAATTATGTACATTTGTGGATAGAGTTTGTAATAAAAATGTGTCTAGAAACACAATAAAATTAGTTTTTTACGAAATAATTTTACTTATCTTAAATGCACAGTTGCAACGACGTTACAAATCGTAAATAACAATGGCATTGCCCAGCCAATCCTCATATCACTCCGCAACTGTTTGAATGCATAATCAAGTTGTGGCAGTGGTGACGTACAGTGGCGCCACTCTCGGAGAGCGCATTTAGTCTGGCGATATTTGCTCACCAAATGAAAATCTACTTGCAAACACATACTCCTATACTTGTCAATATGATATGGCATCTAAACTCAACCTATGCAACATATTGTGGCCTTTGTTTACTAAACCTAAACCTATCCCGCGTCGTAGCGGTAGTCTTGCTGCATCGATTTCCTAAAATCAAATCCATCAATACGTCTGCCACCCTGAACACTAAAATTTTACCAGAATCTCCCACTTTCAGAATAACGTCTGAGTAAACCACTGGCACGACATTCTTGAGTGTAGTTTTCATGAACTCGTTTAAGTGCATAACCCCAAACTCATTACTTTTGTTGCGCTTTAATATAATATCAGCTTAGAACATGTAATACCGCGGTGTGTGTGTGTGTGTGTGTTTGCGTGTGTGTGTGTGTGTGTGTGTGTGTGTGTGTGTGTGTGTGTGTGTGTGTGTGTGTGTGTGTGTGTGTGTGTGTGTGTGTGTGTGTGTGTGTGTGTGTGTGTGTGTGTGTGTGTGTGTGTGTGTGTGTGTGTGTGTGTGTGTGTGTGTGTGTGTGTGTGTGTGTGTGTGTGTGTGTGTGTGTGTGTGTGTGTGTGTGTGTGTGTGTGTGCGTGCGATCGTGCGATCGTGGGTGCGTGCGTGCGTGCGTGCGTGCGTGCCTGCGTGCCTGCGTGGGTGGGTGGATGGATGTTTTGTTGAAATAATTGTTTAGGCAGCATATAAATGACACGGCAGTTTCTTTCCATGCAGATATCTCGCCTGGAAGGAAAGCTACGACATCATAAAGAAACACAATACACTGTTCAAACGCGGCAAATCTCTCTTCAAAATGGGCCTCAATGCTTACTCGGATTTGGTATGTTTTTACCGAGTTTGAATACACAAATGCAAACCACTGTTCGATGACTAGTTGATTTGGAGCTTGCGCAGTTGCGCCTTGATCCAGTCACAAACTGGTTAACCATAGTTGAGAAAATGGCCAGAATAGCGCACCTTTAACATTCTGAGACAAAAAGCACATTGCATATACCTTGTCGTACCAAATATGTTACCGTTATGTTACCGTTATGTTGCAAACTGTTATTGTCTAGATGTTGTTCCGCCCGAAAGTAGCTCATGGTGATAATATTACTGACGTAAATACAACATCCGGCAGGTGGGGCTCGTTAACCTTGGCTGGTCGCCCGTCTAGGAGAAGTGCTCTCTTCCTCCTTGTTCCCTGCTGTACAGGGGTGAGTGTCAGGTACAATATAGTCGAGCCACTCTTTCTGTTCTTTCTTTCCATAGTTTTCTCTCTCCATCTTTCATCCTCCCCCGTTCTTCTCATGTCCCTCCTCACGCAGTCCTCCCATCTCAGCTGTGGCCTTTTCCTTTTCCTGCGTCCTTGATGTTTTCCACCTCAGCTCTCTTTGCTAGTTTGCTTGCATCCATTCTTACCAAGTGGCCTGCCCATCTCATCCTGCTTCTCACCAATCTTCCTGTTAGGCTGCATTGCATCCCAACCTCTTTCCTTAGGTCATTCATCCTTCTTCTGTCCACCCTCTTTGTTCTCGTTATTCGACGAACCCAGTTAGTTTCACACACTCGCTGCTTCTGTTGTTGTTGTTCTGTCAATACCACTGTCTCCAGACCATACAGGCATGCTGGTGTAACACACGTTCTCAGGACTTTCCCTTTCAGCTTTTTTTGAAATTTTTCTGTCCAACATGACTCCCTCTACCTTTCTCCAAGCATTCGCTCCCGCTTGTGTCCGACGTCGCACTTCTGCCGTTGAATGCCCATCCTCCGTAACCATTCCACCAAGGTACACAAAGCCATCTACTTGCTTGATCACCTTACCATCCAACCTGATGTTCAAGTCCTCTCTCTGGTGTCCAACCCACATCACCTCTGTCTTCTCTAGGCTCATTCTCAGTCCGCGTTTCTCGAACACTCCCTTCCATTCCTCCAACACTTCCTGTAGGTCTTGTTTGCTTTCTACTATTATGGCCAGATCATCTGCGTACATCATCTTCCTGAGAATATCCTTAGTGCTGATATTCCTACTGATTATTTCCATCACCATAATAAACAGTAAAGGGCTAAGGGCACTTCCTTGCCTCAAACCGATGTTAACTGGTGGAAACTCTTCTGACAATCCATATCCAACCACAACTCTTCCTTTTGTTCTCCACCATCCTGGCTTCTGCTTCTGGCACTTCCATCCATCTCACTGTTGCCATCACCATCTCTCTAGGGACTGTGTCATATGCCTTCTCCAGGTCCACAAATCCCACTGCAATTCTCCCTTGCATCTCCAACCTCTTCTCTACAATTTGGCTTAATGCAAACATCCCATCAGTCGTCCCTCTGCCCTTTCGGAATCATTGTTGTTCTTCACCCAATTCTTGCTCTACTTTCTTTCGGATCCTAACATCCAGGATCCTCTTGAGCAGCTTCATGATGTGACTTAGAAGTGTGATTCCTCGGTATTTCCCTGGGTCTTGCACATCTCCCTTCTTCTTCCATATTGGGACTATCAGCCCTGTCCGCCATTCCTCTGGTACTTTACCTTGCCTCGTACATGTATTCAGCAGCCTCTTTGTCCAGCTGATTCCACTATCCCCCGCTGCCATTACCATCTCCACACGCATCTCATCGATACCAGGTGCTCTTCCCTTCTTCATCCATTTCATCATTTCTTTCCTTGAAGTAGCTTTCCTAGACCTTCAGCACTGCCTCTTGTTCTGTCACTAACTTCCCATTTCTATCCTTCATCACCGTCCCACCCTTCACGTCCTTACTATTCTCATCCCTGTCTCGGACCATTTTGTATATCATCCTCATCTAGCTTGCCATATACACCTGCTTCCATATCTCTCCTCGCCTTATCATCAGCTCTTTTTGCTGCTCTCTTCTTCTGCCCGTATGTGTGTATCATCCTTGCATCCGGTTCATTTCCTCTCTCCTTGGTCTTCTCAATTTCTTTCCAGGCTTCCTTCTTTTCGCATACTGCCTCTGCAACCTCGCTTGTCCACCGTCCTTGGTTACTACTCCTTGACATTCCGCCCTTTCCTGATGTTCTTCCTTATAGCTCCTCTGCTGCTCCCACAAATGCTTCTTTGTACCTTTTCCACTCTTCCTCCAAATCACCAACTTGTTCATTGAGCTCTTCATACGTAACCGTCACCCGCTCCTTGTATTCAACAGCAACGTCGTCTTTGCACCTCCACCACTTAATAGTCCTGCGGCCCACAGTCTTAGTTTGTTTCTTCTTCTGCATACACACAACGAACACCACTGGCTTGTGCTGTGTCGTGACATGCTCTCCAGCCACAGCTTTACAATCCTTAATCTTCCATCGCTGCTGCTTCCGGACTATCGCTAGATCTAATTATGTCTTGTGCTGTCCACCCCTGTATGTGATCTTGTGGCTCTCTCGCTTCTGGAAGAAAGAGCTAGCCACTGCTAACCCATTTCTCGCCACCAGCTCCACCAGAGCTCGACCATCTCTATTCCTCGCTCCCCATCCACACCTGCCAACACTCTCCTCTTCACCTGGTTCCACTACTCCAACATGTGCATTGAAGTCTCCCGTAATACACAACATCACCTCCAGCTCCACCAACCCTTTCATCCTCTCCAAAACATCCCTGAACTCCTCTTTCTCTGCCTCCATCCTTCCCGTCTGTGACCCATACACATACATAACACACATCAACTGTTTCCTAATTATCAGCCATGCCATCACTATGCGCCCCTTCCATCTCTCCATTCTGACCACCTTCTTACTGATCTCTTCGGATACAATGATGCCCACTCCGTTACTTCTTCCATCTCCTCCTGCGTGCAGTAG
The DNA here is from genome assembly GCA_033239005.1 of Lamellibrachia satsuma. NCBI lineage: Eukaryota > Metazoa > Annelida > Polychaeta > Sabellida > Siboglinidae > Lamellibrachia > Lamellibrachia satsuma. The sequence goes on from BSQZ01000015.1 coordinate 2,632,872, forward strand.
CTTGTGCCTCCCATTATCGTCCTTGCTCTGTCTCCCTTCCACTTAGTCTCCTGAATGCATAATACTTCCAGTCTCCTTCTTTCCATCATTTCCACCACCTCTGCTGCTTTCCCGCTCATCGTCCCCACGTTCAGACTGCCTAGCCGGACTTCACATCTAGATCGCTGCCGGCCTGACGATCCCTTTGGTCTTCGCTGTCTTCTCGCCGCAGCCAAGGTAGACGGCGCGTCGGTTACCCCGGACGCGGTAGCCCTCTCGCTCAACAATATTTGTACCATCATTATATTTGGGACACCTTAGCACTCAGCAGCGCTGCCCTGGCTGACCTGCTGTTGCGGTTTTATGTCAGAGTTTTCCTTCTCCTAGATCACCTGCCTACCAAGGCACATGAGCGTGATCTACCCAGTACTATTTGCCCATAGTTGGGGGTTGCATCGGGAAGTGCCCACACGCTGGTGGGCCCTGCACACTGCACCTTTAAGGCTCCAACCTGCTCCGAGATCCCTAGCACATTCGCCTGGGGCCGCAAGGTGCCCAGTATCCGCAGAGTACCACGAGGAGGTTGTGCTAGAGTCTTGTCTATGGAGAGGCTATGTACCAGCAGGGGAGACTTACGCACTCGGCTCCCTTTTCACTCCAAGGAGCTATCTGGCGGCTGTAGCTGAAAGCGAGAATATGAAGCACACACTACATACTACACACTACACTACAGCACTAGGCACATGACACAGACCTGTGTAAACACCACAACACCAAGGTAAACTCTTATTTCAAACCTCCGCTGCCTTGCGGCTATACCCTCTCATGGGGAAGGCTAGGGGAGTAAACCCTACACAAATCCGGAGTGGAGCCCCGAAGATGGTCTGGTGGTCACTTTGTCACTTTTCCGGCAGCTCCTGCAGCCAAGCTAATGCCAAACGTCATGCTTCGCATTCCTTTGGATCCCACCGGCAAGGCCGAGGGAGAGATCCTGGCGACTGGGCAACCCAGGATCTCGTACACTCTTGCCCAGGCTTGCGCCCTGGAGAGGCTACTCCAGCCTCACTTCACAGTGTGGTATACAGCGGGGCGCATGAGCATCGTCTCTTTGAGACTACGCTCTGCCTACATAAATTCAACTACATATAAGGTTTAATCGAACCGATGAGAAAACACCCAAACGCAGGAATGGCGCTCATAGCGTAAATACCGAGAACCACACATTCAAAGGGGGCAAGAGTTATCCGGTTTTGCATTTGACAAATAAACTGCAGCCACTAAATACATGTCTAAAACCACGCAGTGACGCGGGCAAGCACCTCCCCGAACGATTTACCACAGCAAAAATGTACCCAGTTGGTCGGTGTCACGTGATAACACAGTGCAATAATCAGTCGTGTAGACGCCTCTGTAAGAACGATTTGTGATGCCAACGTGTTGCTATGACTGTGTCGGCCGCCATTTTGAAGCAGTAGCCGGTCAGCGACCGATAACATTGCGCAACTACCGAGAACCAAAGCGCAAGTTGGAGTGACGCGAGTCAATATCTAGGTCGCCGTGTCTAGATATGTCGCTCGTCTAAACGTAGGCATAATTTAGCAGCGCATGCGACACGGTGTTGACCTACCAATTGTGGCACACATCGCCTTGACTAAGCCACCCCCTCGAGTGAGTAAACCCATCCGAAGCCTCTCGTCAAGTGACTAATCCCATCCCCGAGTGACTAAACCCCTCCCCCGAGTGATTAAGCCCCTCCCTTGAGTGCATTCAAGTTGTTATTTGTACAGACGTAGGTTTGTTGGTTTTGCAGACATGGTCAGAGTACAAAATATACTTGTTGGGATTACGAGTACCAAAAAAGCCGGTCTGCAAAGATTCGTGCGTGTTGGAAAGAAAACTAGAGTTTTCCCTGAGAAGACGCTACAAGCGGTCTCTACCTTCAAGCATCGACTGGAGAGACCACGGGGTAGTTACACCCGTTAAAAATCAGGTACACAATCGTTTCAACGACCCGGCTAGATCGCTCGGACGTAATGCTAATATTTAACATATTTTCTTTTATTGGTGTTGTAATGTTGATACTATCAGTTCCGCAACAATAGTTTTATTGCGGCACGAAGACCACAGTGTACATTGGTTAAATATCGGCGTACTACAATAATTACATTTGAAACAAAATGTACATCAGCGTCCACCGCCACCGCCTCCGTCACCGCCACCGACATTATTAAAAGAGTCATATTATGTTATTAATTAGTCTCTCTGTCCACGTTAACAACATTAATATGATATTATTATTAGGTCGTAGTCGATAGTGTTGTCCACGGTAAACGTGACAGTACCGACGACGTGCACCTGTGTTGACGTATACTCCATGTGGTCTGTCGCGTTGTTTCAGAAATACTGCGGAGCGTGCTATGCCTTCGCCACTACCGGCGCCCTGGAAGGACAGACCGCTTTGGAAACGGGAAACCTGACCGAATTGTCGGAGCAGAACTTGATTGACTGTAGCATCAGAGAGGGTAACTCATCTGCCCATACGTGCTTTGGTTGGCTGACGGGAGGGCGGAAGGAAGGGAGGGCGTGAGAGCAGACAGGCATTGTTCTGTGAAGTTACTTAACTGCTAACTGCATTAAGTAACAGGGCTGATTTAGAACAATGCGTACAATATTGGATACTCTATCGGAAGAAGGATATAGACACGCTAGAAAGACTACAGAGGAGAGCAACTACAATGATTCCAGAACTCAGATACCTTAATTATGGAGAATGTCTAAAACAATGTGTGTTAACAATCCAATAGACATGGAGGTTAAGAAGAGATCAAATGTATGGTGTTGAATGGGTATGAAAAATATTGTTAGAAATATTCTTTTCTCACTTAAGAAAGATAGTAGAACTAGAAGACACGAAGCAACATTAGTGAAGGATCAGTGTAGATTGGATCTCAGGAAGTACTCGTTCTCACAGAGGACAATAAATGATTGGAACAAATGATCAACATATTGTATAAATGTTAGCAGCGTGAATATGTTTCAAAACAAAATATATCAGCAAGGCTGGTTACACACATATGAGCAACTGTTGGAATCTCGATGAGCCAATGGCTTCCTTGTCTATTTGTCATATGGTTTTTTGTCTTGGATGGCAATGTTATGAAATCTTGTCAAATCGTGTTCACCAACATGTGCAGATATTTGGAGCCTTTAGTTGGCAGCAGGATCAGTGTCTTTACTACGGTTTTGCGCGTCCACAGGTAACTACGGCTGCCGAGGAGGCTGGATGTACTACGCGTACAACTACGTGAAGAATAACGACGGCATTGACACGCCGTACGACTACGAAGCACGGGTAACTAAACACGAATGTTCTACCGAGTAAGGCCGGTTTACACCAGCGACTAATTGGCAAGTATGTATGCGGACACGGTGTCGCGTGATATTGCTGGGCAAAAATCGGTTATGTAAACACACCCGCGAAACCGATCAGCGATGCCAATTTTTTTCTTTGATCATGTCGGTCAACAATGGGGATTATAGCAACGACCGACAGCAGGGACACCAGTCGTGTCCTAGACATGTCGCTCGTCTAAACGCCCACGTGATTTTGTATACACTTTCATGCGACACGGTGTCGTCGATCAATTGGGTCACAAATCGCTCTTCTAAGCCGGCAATTAATATCATTTGACGTTCTTACGAATCGAATTTTGGAGGCGTTCACCAGTCAGGAGTCATTAACCAAAATCAAACAAACGGGTAAGATATTATCGAAAGATTATCCACGTTACTGCTGCAACAACGCTGACGTCATAGGAGAAAGCATGCTAAATATGTGGAAGTATTGTTTCGACACGGTCCAGTACACACCCACATAAATGGTTACAGTCGCCGTTTATACCCTGAGGTGCTTCAAAATTATATAGAATTGCCTGATTGGACCAGCATTGGTCCAGACGGTTTATAAAAGTATTCACAGCACGAACATTGCTATTGCAATACTGGTAGGTGATCTTCGGCCTGCCATTGGCATTGCTACTGTGTTTTCTTGCAATTTCAGAAGATGTGGTGTCGATTCGAAAGAAGCAAGGTTGGCAGTACCTGTACGGGCTACGTGGCAGTGGAGAGGACCGAGGCAGCGCTGAAACACGCCGTCGGAACGATAGGTCCAATAGCGGTTGCCATCGACTCCGCGAAACCTTCATTCAGGTACAGTTCGAGAAAGTCTTTGTAGACGTCAGAACACAGTGCATTATTGCAGTGGTGGCCATTGTAACGTTTTGTCTGATTACAAGAAAACTGGTCACCACCAAAATATATACGTGTCTTCGAATCTACTTCAATCTACCTCTCTGCAAAGGTGCGACATTTCGAACTTTCTAACATTGCTGGCTAAATGCAGTTACTTGTTGGCAAATCAAATCTCTGAAATCGGCTAAATTGCGTATTTCAGGCAGTATACCCGGAGCGCTGTAGGGCGGTGTTTGGAACGTCAGACTCTTGTGGGAGAGGACCGGGGTTGGAATTTTCCTTCTGAAGTTTCGAAGCTTGTGCAATTTAGTTCATCCCTCAGGTGTACACGTAATGACACGACTGTACCCGACTTAAGCTCCCATCAGTGGCGCCACTAACCATTTTACCTCTGCCACACCTTACATTCACGGCAGATTCAGCACATCTTTATTTCATGTGGCAAACCCCTAATTTGTTTTCATAAAACCTCTATGTTTCAATTGCATACACTTGTGTATAGTGTTTGTATTGAAGATGTGTCTTTGAACACAATAACGTTCGTTTTTGTTTTAAACTATGCTACGTTGCTCAGTTGCCTGTTGCAATGACGTAATAAGTCATAAACAGAAAAGATGTTGCCCAGGCAACTATTTATTTATATCATTCCGCAACCGTTCATTTTGAATTCATGATTGTAGCAGCGGTGATACGCTGAGTGGCGCCACTGTTCTGTGTGTGAACGGACTCTTTCGTCGGTTCGTTAAATAATGACGCAACTCAACCAGTTTTAGATAGACGAAGCGAGTTGGATGGAGTATGGTCGATATGTTTATACTGCACTGAAACGAGTGGCGGAACAAGCATTATACAAGTAATAGGATTGCAAGAGGGCATGAAATGCACAACGAAAATATACTGCTCTAGAGACCAAAAGAAGACCAACAGAGACATATGAAGAGCCCCGCGTGACCACAAAACGGAAGGGTTACCAGCACAAATAGCATGCATTACCGCACCCGCTATTGCATTTGTGGTTTATTATTTGTATGGGAGCAGAGAATGCGTGACGTCACATGGTCGTAATATATAACGAATGGTATTTGTTGTAATGGTGTACTTAAATTACGAGAAGATTTGAAATTGGCATATCTAGAGGACCCGCGGCGCATTGTTCGTTTAACTTTCATGCTCGAGTCCTGGGAATCTGCTGAAACATACCGTAAAACTTGCCACATGCTGGGCGTAGTAGCATCAGGGCGTAGTAACATCAGAGCGTAGTAGCATCAGGAAGCCAGTAGCATAAGGGCGTAGTAGCATCAGGAAGCCAGACGAAGGAAGCAGCGAATTATGGACGGAGACGAGAGAGAGAGAGAGAGAGAGAGAGAGAGAGAGAGAGAGAGAGAGAGAGAGAGAGAGAGAGCACTGTAATCCAATTCCACTCTTCTACATAAAACTGTCTACATTTATTCCATCTGTATTCAAAGATTGGAATTTTTAGTCACAGCAGATGCTCCGCGAAACAGTGACGTCACTTGCGGTGCAGCTCCGTTATCTATCGAAATCGACGAAAGGTAATAGTGATGACGGTAGACGGAGAAGAGGAAGACCGAACTTAAGGCGACGGACAATATTAAGAGATCTATCGAAAGAACAGTGAACAACCGAGAGTAGACTATAAAAGAATCGTCGAGCGGACGAACAGATTAAGGGATGTGGCCCGCACACCCCAAGGAACCAAGGGACCAAGGGACCAAGGGGGGAGAAGAAGAAGAAGAAAAGTGATGCCAGGTTCTGATTAGAGCGACATCCGGTGGCGCCACATAGCGGAGCCTGGATGATCGAGGCTAAGCAGCATTGAAGCGTTTGTCGGGTCACAGTTTGCGCATAAATCAGGGATACGAGAAGTTTACGTGGAGAACGGCGATGCGATGATGACATCTGGTAACATGGAGGAAAACAATGTAGTAGGTTAAGGATGAAGGGAGTTAGCGTGGCATGAGGCACGGGCAGACAGGTTCAGATAATGTGGCGCCGTCTTGTGGACTATTGTGTCTCCCAAGTGGAGGTACGGTACCGTAGTGGTTAGAACGTTGGGCTTTCAGTCAAAAGAACCGGGGCACGAATCGTCTTACTGCAGTTGCTCAAGTTCATTAATTATATATAATGGGTATGTTGATGTGGCGTCGTTATGTGAAGGAGTGGGTTTTGAACAGTACGGCTGTTGGAATGAACACGTAGGACGGACAGAAGTGTAACTTGAGTTAAGCACCGCCGCCGCTACCTGGTACTACGCAAGATAAGAACACACACAGAACGGTCTGTTGTGCAACCAATGCATCGATTTCATAGACAAATAAAAAGCAGTGGGCATTTCGTCCAAAAGGCTGGTAACCAGGTCCATGGAAAAACACCATTTCCCGCCCGAAAGTGGTACTGTTGACACCTATGGTGACTGGTACGGAAACTTGGACAACATCCGCCACGCTAGACGGGTGATCCACAATGGGTGATACCACATATACGATATTACCTCTGTTTCACACGACTGTACGGTCACACGTAGCCGCCCTTTCTAATTGGTGGATTTTCTAGGTGTATTACCGTTCATACGCACTCGTGCACATTCATGCGTGCGTGTCAGCCAGTATTTTATGCATGTTCGTGTCACTAGATCGTACCGTGGAGGGGTGTACAACGACCCACGCTGCTCCAAGCGATCCGCCAATCACGCCGTGCTTGTCGTCGGCTATGGCACTCACAAAGGAACCAAATACTGGCTCATTAAAAACAGGTAATTAGTCGCTAAACACGCACTAAGTTAGCACCAGATTTTCGTAATTGTTATTAACCTTCATGGTTGTTGTTTCAACTTAGTGGCTTGTGTACTGTACCATACATGTCAACACTAACGAAATCATGTTTTAAACCACCTATAAATCAACTGGTTCGTCAATCTGATAATGACGTTTGCGTATCCATGTTCATGATATTATGCTTAACGGTTTGCTGCGCCTCTGTAGCTTAGGTTCTTGAGTATTTATGCATTATTCATTATTATTATTAATAATATTATTATTATTACAATAGTAACGTGTTTTACTTGTAGCTGGGGCACGTCGTGGGGCCTGGACGGGTACATGATGTTGGAGCGAGACGCGGACAACGTGTGTGGAATTTGCAACTACGGGTCGTATCCTCTGGTGATGTAGCGACACACGAGCGACGACACCGGCTTGTATTCAGGCATATTCCTTTGGAAAACGGTCGTAACATTGGACTATTAAATAAATGAAATACTTTATAAACCGTTGTCTTTGCAATTTACAATGTATCGTCTGCTGTACTACTTATGAAACTGATATCGAGGCCATGCACTGTGAAAATGGTGAAACAAAACTCGTAGCGATGACACACATTATGAAAAAGTTAGACACATCAGGTAGAGAGACAACACATTGTGCTAATAATACACACACACACACACACACACACACACACACACACACACACACACACACACACACACACACACACACACACACACACACACACACACACACACACACACACACACACACACACACACACACACACACACACACACACACACACACACACACACACACACACACACACACACACACACACACACACACACACACCTTCCTATATGAATGTTTTTTATCGCTAGGCTGCTAGCAGTAGTCTAGTCGGTGTGCAGAAGTAGACCTTGCGCGGTTCGTTATCTATGGCCCGGTGATCTCAGGCCGGCAAGCAAGCGAAGGTGTATTTTATAAAACTAGAGCTATCTATAGACAAATGTTATGCACGAACGCAGTCGTATAACGGTATGTGTTAAAGTTAAACTATGTGCTATATAGATGCATTGTAAAAGTGTTCGCTGTATAGGAGTATGTATTAGTTAGCATTCGTACAAACAACGACACGCATTATATATATATATATATATATATATATATATATATATATATATATATATATATATATATATATATATATATATATATATATATATATATATATATATATATATATATATATATATATATATATATATATATATATATATATATATATATATATATCATAGATACTTACAAACGATGCAGCACTATGGCGAATGCAGTCCTTGTCACGTTATATGCAGCCAGTAAATCGGTGAATAGCGCAACAGCAGACGACACCGTGATCTTGACGGTATCAGCAACAGCAGGGCGACGTATACAGAAATGACGGTAGGTGTAAAGAAATGACTAGTCTCAGCAGTCTTAAACAATGCAGACAGCTGACATAAGCTACATAGAACTAAAGAAATGCAATAAACGTGTCATAGAACTGTCAGCTAACCGACGCTGAAACCCAAATCCGTTTATCATGCGTAAAAAACGAAGCCACTGCGTCCTCGGCGAACGTTGTACAACAGTCGTATTTACATACAGTGTATGTAATTTTGAACATCATCAAGTCAGAATGAATCCTCCTATATACTTCAGAGGAAACAGTTTATTGCCTAATTTCTACGTGTGCAGTATACATACCTGGGGCCGACAGTCGAAGCCGCGTACATGTATAGGAAATGCGTCTTCTATGGCGATATGAATACGGCAGAAAAAATGGTAGCCACACGAACCGGACTGCAGGCGAAATACCTTAGCAAGACCATCCGAGAGAAGGCACATTTACGTGCACAATGGAACGAAGAGAAACGAGCGATAATGTATTACTTAGTCGCGATTAAATTTCGCAACGCAAGACTATGCAAGTGGCTATTAGACACGCAGCAATCACCGTTAAAGGAATGAAGTAAAGAGGGTTTCTGGAGTCTGCTCACCTACATTGGACAGCCAGGACAGAACCTACTTGGACAGATACTCATGGAATGACGTGAGTTCATTCGAAAAAAAACAGACTCCCGCGAAACGTGCCCAGACGCGTCGCGACTGATAACGGCCAGACACATCACGTACTGTAACGGTCGGGATAAGAAAAGCGCGCCATCAGCACAGTAGCGGTAGGGCAGACCTTTATAAGCTCAGCTGTCAATCCGCTGCCATCACAACCGTTCTCCGATCTACAAAGCAGCTGAATTGAACTCTGTTCGACACGACAACACTAGAAACCCGCACGATGGCCACTCAGCGTTATATCGATAGTCAGACGACACCACAGACTGACTGGATAGGATCAAAGTGTTGGTCAACCGTGTTCGATGAAACAGCAGCAAAGGTGCTGGGATTCAGTGCTAACAGTTACGTCGCTAAGACGTCAGACGAAGAGCGGTATGCCTCATTGTCGCTGTTGCGGGGGGCCCGTGTCATGGTGACCATTAATAAACATGTAAAGGGCACGTATGTCAATTACACCGTGTCAGAACTGGAAGGGTTAGACGGACCATTCTCTTTATAGGAAGACAAAGAGAAATACGACGTCAGCACTACCAGTCCTGACGAAGAGACCATGCACGTCAGTACGCAAAAAGTGCAGGAGTGGCTATATGCCTACGAGGACGATATATTGGTATCATCGTCGACATCTACCTGTTCCACTGGTACTGCTGTCAGGGAACGAGGGTGACGATCATGATGAACATAACGCCACAGCTTCTGCCATAGTCGTAGACAGTAGCAGCAGCAGCAGTAGCCATGATGATATGGAAACGTACGGAAGCCATGTTGAATCAACAGACCTCGACGCAGCGGTAGATGCGGCCTGCCTGAGTTATACGTGTGACGAGGTGGTTCGTATATTGGATCTGTCGGAAGACGAGTATTACGTGCCGTGTACCGGTTTGATCCATCACCTCCTGCGTTGGGTTGTCAAAGCGTTGACAGAGAGGTTTGGGAAATTGCAATGGCGTATCGACATGATGGAGACGGTCAGAAAGACCATAGCCAGTCGATACGCAGGTAAGGCTGACAGTGACAGTGACTAAACAGGTGTTAATTTTTTCCTGTCTATAGATAAGCACCGGGCTACAGCAGCTTCGGGCTGCGTACGAGGAGACGAAGAGGGCGACGGTGGCGAAATTTCGGTTGATGTTGCTAAAAAACAGCGACTAGCAGCGTCACAGGCGCAGACCTCAGCAATGACGTCACCAATAACGTCACCACCACCACCACCACCACCACCGTCGTCCCCACAGTCCCCTCCATGCCAGTCGTCTCCACCACCGCCACCATCAACACCACGACCGGCGTCTCCTCCATCGCTATCGCAGTCACCGCAGCCGTCGACATCCTTTGAATTTGGTCCGCCGACAGCCCCACTGGCGCATGCAAAGGACGCGGAAGCAGAGGAGGAAAAGGTCGTCTTGATAGACGATAGTCCTGCATTACCGTCACCGTCGCCAACGCACTTGTTAACATCAGCACCACGAGTGCCACTTATAGAACCAGCGGCGTGTATTGTACTTATAGAGGAAGGTGTAACGAACATTATAATGACAACAAGTCACACAACATCAAAAACACTGCATGACGTTACTGAAGGTGTATGCCATTCACTCGCAAACGAAATGGCCTCACCACAATGTCAGGGCTACATAAAGACCAAATCATCGCCTTCAACCCATGGCCCAACTTTAACACACACACGCACGCACGCGCACGCGCACGCGCACGCGCACGCGCACACGCACACGCACACGCACACGCACACGCACACGCACACGCACACGCACACACACACACACACACACACACACACACACACACACACACACACACACACACACACACACACACTACGTGCACAGAGTGAAACACGACTGGTACTGAAGCCAAACGGTATGAAAAGAGTGAAACGTGAAATGTATAGTTTCTTGCGGCGTCTGCATTTGAAAGGCTTTCGACGGGATGGCGCTTGGAGGTGAACGCAGTTGACCTTTTTCGTCCCCACAGGCCAAACACCCGACTATTTCTGATGTGACTGACGACACGTTTGTGGTCGCTATCTACCACAGTTCAAGCGTACGACCGCGCATTGTGCAGCAACGATTTCTGTGAGTGACGGGAAACGATGAAGTCGATCATGTTATATACGATGACTTCACATCCGGTGATTGGGTTCGTGCGTTTATACTGAAACGTGGTTTTATGTCGTGCGGAATGTGAGAAGCTGCCCCGTTCATGTTTCTTCGTCCCTTTTAGTGTCTCCTAATGAATGTTTTATCTTCTTAAAGAAGCCCGAATTTTGAATTGAAGTCTTCAGCGATGTAGAAGAGTGCGCTTGATCAGTTGACTGTAGTGACCTGGCCCAGGTCAGTGAACAATTGATCTGACACTTCTACGTCATAAACTATCAGTCCAGAATGGGGAGCGTATACATTGACGAGCATGAAGACTGAGTTTTTGGATAGTCGAACTTGGATAACAGCTATTCGGTCAAACAATGACAAGTAACGCAATATATTGTCGGAGAGGGAGTCTGCGACAGCAATCCCTAGTCCATAATCCAATGTGTATGCAATGGGTAGATATATCATGTTGTATCCGCTGCATAATTCGTCTAAGCCATTGGCACATTTTGTCTCCTGCAAGCAGCATAATGCTAACTTACGTGCAGTATTATATTTGGTGATGAATTCAGTATTTGTTGTGAATTTAATTATGGTACGACATGTAATTGACAAGAACAAAAGGTCACACATTGCAAAAACTGAATACATAGAATATCTACTCTAAAGTACAAGTTATAATGCCACACCGGAATAATTTAATAGTCCGGTCGACGTTGTATGACAGAACGCAAGAACAACAAGCTGCGGCAACATGAGATTTCTTTAATCGTGTCGCCATGCAATGTATATGGTAGAATTGATTAATCCATATCATGGATGCTTCTGTCGTGACTCGTGTGGATGAAAGAGGAAGTGCACAGCAGATTAACATTTACCCCATGTGTGGGATCTTTCCGTGACTAGACCTCGTGTAGACGGGACCAGTGGAGTGTAATGTCTCTTCCGAAAAACACAGGCAAAGTGTTGTGAACGAAATTGCCAAAGTTTCGAAATGACATCAAGTGGACTCGAACTCCAGTCCTATCAGGTGGACTCGAATTCTTGCTCTCTCTGGTGGATTCGAACTCGGGTTCTGTTACGTGGACCCAAAGTCCGGTCCTCTCAGGTGGACTCGAACTTCGGTCTTCCCGGGTGGATTAGAATTCCGGTCCTTTTAGGCGGACGCGAACTCCGATGCACGGCACTCTAATCGCCGCCGAATCCTGTCCTCTCATCTTCGGTCCTCTCATGTGGACTTGAGCTCGGGTCCTCTCGGGTAGACACGAATTCCAGTTCTCTCATATTGACTCAAACTCCGGTCCTCTTAGGTGGACGCGAACTCCGATGCCCGGCACTCTAACCGCCGCCGAGATACAGCGCTCCAGGATATCATGAAAACAAACAAATAAATCGTCGTCACTAAGCTGTACATTTGCAGTGCGTTATTGTGTGCTACGTTCTGTTGTACAACAAATATATTCCCAACTCTGACGTCGCTGCTTCATTCCGACATCATCTGCACTGCCCACACATCTGTATCCGTTAGAACGTATTCTGGGTTAACGCCTGTGATTGGTGAGGTCTGCAACACCATTTGACGTATGAGTTCAGCCAGGCGTGACGAAGTGTTCTTGTAAGGTGTGCCAGGCGACAGCAGAGTGAGCTTGGTGAGACGGAGACCAACGCACCTGTTTTGAGTAGTCGCTACAACGGCACAAGAGCAACATGGCGATGGTAAGTTATCTAACTCATGCGAGCCAGTTTGTAATACACAACGGAACACGTAAGAGTAACATATGTATAACTACACAACGGAACACGTAAGAGTAACATATGTATAACTACACAACGGAACACGTAAGAGTAACATATGTATAACTACTTGTTCGGACCATTTGATGTGATCGCTCTATTGTCGACATTATACAGCCAGAATACATTCTTCATACCGCCTTCATATTTTTGTTTCGTCCGTTTATAGATGTACGTATGTGGCTGGATCGTTCACACTATTTTTTCATATTTGGTGATTTCAGGTAATTCTGGAGCAAATGTGCTTCTTCAGTTGACGTGTTCTTGTATTGCCAGCTTCGTGCAGTCGTCCTGCTGGCGGTCTGTGTATGCGCCGCCTCTTCAGCGAGTGGCCTAGTTAGGATTGCCAAGCAGACAGTGGACTTCAAGACGGATGCCGGGTGGAAGACATACAAGAAAACTTTCGAGAAGCAGTTTGTAGGAGAGAGTGAAGAGAAAAAGAGGTATTTTGCTGTACTGATTAAATATAAACTATATTGAAGGGTTATTGGGAAGCGAGGAGAGAGGGGTGGGTAGCGAGGAGGGGTAGATAGCGATTAGGGTGAGCGAAGAGAGAAGGTTACGTAGCCCGGAGGGGTAGGTAGTGAGGAGGGGTCCGTAGCGAAGAGGGGTAGTTAGTGATTAGGTGGAGCAAGAAAGGGAGCGAGGAGTTGCATGTAGCAAAGAGGGGAGCGAGAAAGGGGAGTACGTAACCTGGGAGAGACAGGTGAGCGAGGAGTGGAGGAGAGGATGTAGTTTCCTCACCTCCTCTCTTCACCTCTTCGGTCCTGTCTCATTGTATGTTTCGTTTGTTCAAACGACCCACTTGGTGTTGCTATATATCTTTCATGGCGGTACGGTTTTTGCGGTGATAACTCTAATTTACCTATAGCACCGTGCTGCCTGCCAAGCTTAATGGTTTTCCCACACGCTCCTCTATTGTTTTTCACAGCTTTAGTTTACGACATGTGCCATGTGAGACGCAGGAACATGAAACACGAAACACGCAAACACGCAACGTGAACGCAAACAACACGAAATGCGTGGCAGGTAGAGCATTGCTTTTCAAAAAAATATCGTCACCGTCTGTAAACTTTGCAGTGACCGTGGTTACCGCCGACCATGTTTTTTGTTATTATATTGAATCACGTGCGCTACGTCTTACAAGGAAACAAAAATCGAGGTTTGGGCCAATGCACCACAAAGACAACGCCAGTTGTTTATCAGGAAAATCTTGTTGAACACACGGCATCTTAATGTCATGGGCCACGCCTTGCTGTTAAAACTCCACCCGCAACTGATTTAGTCTTTCGCAAATCCGGTTCGTTGATGTCCAAATATGTAGTGTGTAATTAGTTTATGTAACATCCACAGTCGATTAAAAATGCATATTTTTTTCAAATCATAGAAATAATTTATTTAAGTCGTTAGATCTTGTGAGCTTCAAAATACTGGATATCCAAAATTGTAAACAATGTAATAGTCAATGTCGATCACGGGCATGACTTCCATCCTATCGCCGATCACGTGACAAAGTTACGAAATTTCACCATGGGTGAAATTTGTGAATTTTTGTCGTTTCCATTTTCATTTCAATTAATGTTCGAC
>BSQZ01000015.1:2650000-2722500 GCA_033239005.1 Lamellibrachia satsuma
GTCAATACGCTCGTCTAAGCATACACATAATTTATCAACGCATGCGACTCGGTGTTGACCGACACATTGTGGCACACATCGAGTGACTTAGCCCATCCTCGAGTGGCGAAGCCCCTCCTCAAGGAACTAACCCCCCCCCCGAGTGACTAAACCCCTACCTCGAGTGCATTCAATTTGTTATTTGCACAGACGTTTGTTGGCTTTACAGACATCGGCAGAGTATACAGAGTACTTGTTGGGATTACGAGTACCAAAAAATCCGGTCTGCAAACATCCGTGCGTGTTGGAAAAAGACCTTAAGGTGTCCGTGAAAAGACGACACAAGCGGTCTCCACCCCAAAGCGTCGATTGGAGACTCGGCGGTGTAGTTACACCCGTTAAAAATCAGGTACCCAATCGTTTCAACGACCCGGTTAGATCGCTTGTAGGTAATTGTAATACTTAACATATTTTATTTGTATTAGCGTTGTTTAGTTGATATTATCAGTTCCGCAACAGTAGTTTTATTGCGTCACGAAAACCACGATTTGCATTGGTTAATCACCGGCGTATGACAACAATTCAATCTGAACACCGCCACCGCCACCGCTTCCGTCACCGCCACCGACATTATTAATAGCATTATGTTATTACGTTATCATATAATTTTAGTCTATCTGGTCGCATTAACAACAGTAATATAATATTTCCTTCAGAGATACTGCGGAGCGTGCTATGCCTTCGCCACTACCGGCGCCCTGGAAGGACAGACCGCTTTGAAAACTGGAAACCTGATCGGATTGTCGGAGCAGAACTTGATTGACTGTAGCATCAAAGAGGGTAACTCATCTGCACATACGCGCTTTGGTTGGCTGGTAGGCGGGCGTGAGCGCGGGAGGGCGTGAGGGCGTGAGGGCAGAAGGGCGTGAGGGCGGGAGGGCGTGAAGGCAGAAGGTCGTGAGGGCGTGAGGGCGGTAGGACTGGCGCGTATTATTCTGTATAGTTACTTAGTTTGTAAGTTTATAATTATAATTACACCTATGTATAAAGCAATAGGCCTCATTTAGAATAATGTATACAATATTGGAGACCATATCGTAAGAAGGATATAGATATGCTAGAAAGTCTACAGAGGACGGCAACTGCACTGATTCCACAACTGGGAGACGTTAGATATGGAGAATGTATAATACAATGTGGGATAACAATCATAGAAACATATAGGTTAAGAGTAGATCAAATGTAATTTGTCTAATGTGTTGAACGGGTATGAACATATTGATAGAAATGTTATTTGACTCGATAACCCACTAACTACCTTTTCCATTTGCTATATGGTTTTTTGTCTTGGATGGCAATCTTGTCAAATCTTGTTCACCAACTTGTGTAGACATTTCGAGTATTTACTTGGCAGCAGAATCAGTGTCTATACCACGGTTTTGCGCGTCCACAGGTAACTACGGCTGCCGAGGAGGCTGGATGTACTACGCGTACAACTACGTGAAGAATAACGACGGCATTGACACCCCGTACAAATACGAAGCACGGGTAACTAAACACGAAGTTGTATCGAGTAAGGCCGGTTTACACGAGCGACTAATTGTCAAGTAGGTATGCGGACAAGGTGTCGTCGTTGCTAGGCAAGAATTGGTCATGTAAACACACCCGCGAGACCGATCAGCGAGGCCAATTTTTGTCTTTGATCATGTCGGCCAAATTTGGGATTTTGGCCAAGCAACGACCGACAGCAGGGGCACCCGTTGTGACGTGGCATCAAATCTCAAGTCAGCATTGTCACGAGTCAATATTTAGGGCCCAGTGTCTAGACATGTCGTTCGTCGAAACACCCACGTGATTTTTGCTATAAATTATCATGCGATACGGTGTCGTCGATCAACTGGATCACACATCGCTCATGTAAGCGGGAAATTAGCATTAGTTGACGTTCTTGCGAATCGAATTTAGACGCAGGAGTCATTAACCAAAATTAAACAAACAGGTAAGATATTATCAAAAAGACCACTGCACGTTACTACTGCAACAATGCTGACGGCATAGGTGAATGCACGCTAAATACGTGGAGGTATTATATCGTCACGGTCCAGTACACATCCACCCATATGGTTACAGTGGCCGTTCATACCATGAGTAGCTGTAAGAACACCTTCAATACACCTGACCCAAACCCCACATTCGATGTACCTATAAACGCGTTCACGCCTAAATAGTCGTCAAATGTACACGTTTTGCACAAGTCCGAACCAGTCTGCGTAATGAAATGGAACAAATCATTGACCAGGTGGCTTGTGGGGTTATACAATTTCCAAACTTGACGATCGCTCACAATTGTTCCATCAAGTAAATATATCGAAAATACCACTAGCAATGCCAATCCTCCGGACGGAATAACTTGGCTGTGTTTATTAAATCTGAAGAAAAAACAACATTATCCCAGAAATATCTATCTATGCCTTGGTACTTTGTGCTGCCAGTCAATATCTTTCAGCTAATTTAACGTGTAGCGACGCCTTGCCCATATATAACGTAACTTTGTACACTCAAAGAAAAGACGCATGAAGTTGTCTACAATTTACGTAATTGTTCGCATACATACATATATACTACATACATACATACATACTCTTAAGATATTTTAAGATGGTTCTGATCGCTGGATTCTTGTCACTCCTCGTTGATCAGATCTTCATCTTCATCTATTAATAGTTTAAGAATTCAGGTTCATATTTTAAAAGTTGCTTCAAAATGGTATAGAATTGTCTGATTGGACAAGAATTGGTGCAGGCTGTTTTAAAAAGTATTCATAGCACGAACATTGCTGTTGCATTACTGGTAGGTGATATTCGGCCTGCCATTGTCATTGCTACTGTGTTTTCTTGCAATTACAGAAGAAGTGGTGTCGATTCGATAGAAGCAAGGTTGGCAGTACCTGTACGGGCTACGTGGCAGTGGCGAGGACCGAGACAGCGCTGAAACACGCCGTCGGAACGATAGGTCCAATAGCAGTCGCCATCGACTCCGCGAAGCCTTCATTCAGGTACAGTTCGAGGACGAGGCTATCTTTGTAGAGGTCAGCACACAATGCATTATTGCATTGGTGACCATGGTAACGTTTTGCTTGATTATAAGAAAACTGGTCACCACCAAAATACCTTCGCGTCTACGAATACTTTGTATACTTTATACTTTTATATCTTTTTTCAAAGGTGCGGCATTTCGAACTTTCCATTATTGCTTGCTGAATGCAGTTACTTTTTGGCAAATAAAATAAGAGAAATCGGCTAAATTGCGTTTTGTATGTACTACAAACGGGCCGCTGTAGTACCGCCGTTAGAACGTCGAAGTCTTGTTGGAGAGGACAGGGGTTGGAATTTTCCTTCTGCCGTTTCGAAACTTGTGCAATTTTTTACACCCCACGTTGCCTCAGTTCACTGCCTGCGTATCTAACACCCTAGTATCTAACACCCTAGTATCTAACACCCTAGTATCTAACACCCTAGTATCTAACACCCTAGTATCTAACACCCTAGTACTCAGCACGTTTCTTCCCTTCCTGAAGATGGGTCATTAACACATATTATACAGCCGTTTTCCAGTAGCACCACCGTTTACACAGTGTGAGTGTGTCACCGTCAGACGTTACAGTATTTAACAACGCCCAAAATGACGTGTGTTTCCCTTCCCTGTGTTGCATCTCCAAAATGGCCGAACAGACGACGCAGCTTCCCTTCAAAAATGCCCGGATGTGTAGGCAAAAAATGAGAAATGGGACAAACAGCAAAATAAAGCCGGGTGGAACCATGGCATACACATTACAGTAGTGGTTAGAACGGTGGGCTTTCAATCAAGAGGGCCGGGGCACGAATCGTCTTGCTGCAGTTGCGAAGCCAAAAGAATTTCGATCACTCCACGTTTCTCCAGTTCATTAACTATATATATATATATATATATATATAATATATATATATATATATATATATATATATATATATATATATATTTGTCTGTGGCGTCATTATGCGAAGGAGTGGGTTTTTCGAACAGTACGACTGTTGGAATGAACTGATATGTCCGGGACGGAAGTGTAACTTGAGTTAAGCACCGCCGCCGCCAAGCGGGTACTGCGCTAGAACACACAGAGCGGTCTCGTGTGCAACCAATGCATCGATTTCATAGTGGGGCATTTCGTCCAAAAGGCTGGTTAGCAAGTCCATGGAAAGCAACATTTCCCGCCCGAAAGTGGTAATGTTGACACCTGAGGAGACTGGTACGGAAACTTTAGCAAGATCCGCAACACTAGACGGGTGATCCACAATGGGTGATACCAAATGTACGATATTACCTCTGTTTCACACGACTGTACAGCCACACGTAGCCGTCCTTTCTAATAGGTGTATTATATATGTGTACAACCGTGCATAAGCGCGCGTTCACATTCATGCGTGCGTGTCAGCCAATATTTTATGCATGTTCGTGTCACTAGATCGTACCGTGGAGGGGTGTACAACGACCCACGCTGCTCCAAGCGATCCGCCAATCACGCCGTGCTTGTCGTCGGCTATGGCACTCACAACGGAACCAAATACTGGCTCATTAAAAACAGGTAATTAGTCGCTAAACACGCACTAAGTTAGCACCAGATTTTCGTAATTAATATTAACCTTCATGGTTGTTGTATCAACTCAGTGGCTTGTGTACTGTACCACGCATGTCAACACTAACGGAACCATGTTTTAAACCACGCGTAAATGATAGTCACATTTGTGAATGTTCCCGCAACGACATAGAAATACAAAGCTAATAAATGTCTTAACATAATTTGTTTCATGTAAGTAATTTTTCATGTAAATACTAAAACCATAAAGAGACACTTGGTCAGATCAATTCGTTTAGAATAATTACCCATAAAAACTCTAATAAAATTAAATGTTATTACTGTATAACGTATTTGTTACTTACGTGTTAAAAAGGTATTGTGCATAAGATTATAATGAACGATTATAATATACGAGTGTAAGGAATATTTTCATCAATAATATCATTTTACAGACTCTTATTCGGTGATGTGATTAAATAAAAAAAAACACGTCTCCTTTTGGCATTAACTCATATTGTTAATGATGCATACATTACATATGTTTTGTTTGTAAAGCATGCTTCTCATTCTTTTTAATATGTGGCAGTGAAGGAATTTAATATGTAACCTGGCCGTGAGTAAAATAACCTCGACTACAACAAAAACCGTACTGCTTTGCATTTTGTGTTTTCAATGTATACAAGTGTCGTTAAAAGTCATTACTTAGAATTCTGACCGACTTTGCGCTTTAACGGATGTCCACAGACGTATGTTACATTAAGGCAGCCAACCCATTTTGATAATCTCATACTTCTTTCAAACAGCTCCCGGCAGCTGAGATTTTCTATCTCACAAATGTTTTTTTCCTAAAACTAAGTTTAACCTGGGAAAGTTTGATTTCGTTGGTGCTGTGTCCTAAATATGAAACGACCCCCCCGTCACACTGAAATCAACTGGTTCATCAATCTGATAGTGAATTTTGCGTATCCATGTTCATGATATTATGCTTAACGGTTTGTTGCGCCTCTGTAGCTTAGGATCTTGAATATTTATGCGTTATTCTTTATTGTTATTATTAATATATTAGCGTGTTCTACTTGTAGCTGGGGCACGTCGTGGGGCCTGGACGGGTACATGATGTTGGAGCGAGACGCGGACAACGTGTGTGGGATTCGCAACTACGGGTCGTATCCACTGGTGGAGTAACGACGCACGAACAACGACACCGGCTTGTATTTATACCAGTTCCTTTGGAAAACGGTCGAAATTTTGGACTATTAAATGAAATACTTGATACATCTTTGTCGTTGACATTTACAATGTGTCTTCTGCTGTACTAACTGTACACCGATATTGCATCACTGCCATGCAAATATGTCTGATAGCGAGGCAACACTATGTGCACAGAGTGAAACACGACTGATAGTGAGGCAACACTATGTGCACAGAGTGAAACACGACTGATAGTGAGGCAACACTATGTGCACAGAATGAAACACGACTGATAGTGAGGCGACACTATGTGCACAGAGTGAAACACGACTGATAGTGAGGCAACACTATGTGCACAGAGTGAAACACGACTGATAGTGAGGCAACACTATGTGCACAGAGTGAAACACGACTGATAGCGAGGCAACACTATGTGCACAGAGTGAAACACGACTGATAGTGAGGCAACACTATGTGCACAGAGTGAAACACGACTGATAGTGAGGCAACACTATGTGCACAGAATGAAACACGACTGATAGTGAGGCAACACTATGTGCACAGAATGAAACACGACTGATAGTGAGGCGACACTATGTGCACAGAGTGAAACACGACTGATAGTGAGGCAACACTATGTGCACAGAGTGAAACACGACTGATAGTGAGGCAACACTATGTGCACAGAGTGAAACACGACTGATAGCGAGGCAACACTATGTGCACAGAGTGAAACACGACTGATAGTGAGGCAACACTATGTGCACAGAGTGAAACACGACTGATAGTGAGGCAACACTATGTGCACAGAATGAAACACGACTGATAGTGAGGAAACACTATGTGCACAGAGTGAAACACGACTGATAGCGAGGCAACACTATGTGCACAGAATGAAACACGACTGATAGTGAGGCGACACTATGTGCACAGAGTGAAACACGACTGATAGCGAGGCGAAACGGTATTCAACGAGTGAAACGTGAACTGTATAGTTTCTTGCTGCGTCTGCATTTGAAAGGTTTTCGACGGGATTGCGCTTTGAGGTTGATCTTTGTCGTCCCCACAGGCCGTCTGATGTAACTGATGACAAGTATGTGGTCGCTATCTACCACAGTTCCAGCGTACAACCGCGCATTGAGCAACAACGATTTATGTGATTGACGGTCCTCTCAGGTGGATTCGAACTCCGGTCCTGTCAGGAGGACCCGAACTCCGGTCTTCTCAGGTGGACTCGAACTTCGGTCTTCCCGGGTGGACTGGAACTCCTGTCCTCTCAGGTGGACGCGAACTCCGGTCCTCTCGTGTGGATTCGAACTCCGGTCCTGTCAGGAGGACCCGAACTCCGGACCTCCCAGGTGGACTCGAAATTCGGTCTTCCCGGGTGGACTAGAACTCCGGTCCTCTCAGGTGGACGCGAACTCCGGTCCTCTCAGGTGGATTCGAACTCCGGTCCTGTCAGGAGGACCCGAACTCCGGTCCTCTCAGGTGGACTCGAAATTCGGTCTTCTCGGGTGGACTAGAACTCCGGTCCTCTCAGGTGGACGCGAACTCCGGTTCTCTTAGATGGACGCGAACTCCGGTGCCCGGCACTCTAACCGACGCCGAGCTACCGCGCCCCAGGATATCATGAAAACAAACAAATAAATCGTCGTCACCAAGCTCTACATTAGTGAAACGTTATTGTGTGCTACGTTCTATCGTACAACAAATATGTTCCCAAGTCTGACGTCACTGCTTCGTTCCGATATCATCTCCATTGCCCACACATGTCTGTATGCGCTAAAACGTAGTCTGGGTTAACGCCTGTGATTGGTGACGTCTGGAACACACTTCGACGTGTAAAAGTTCAGCCAGGCGTGACGCAGTGATCTAGCGGGGTGAACCAGCGACAGCCGAGTCAGCTTGGTGAGACGGAGACTTAGCGATTAGGCGGAGCAAGAAAGGGAGCGAGAAGTTATATGTAGCAAAGATGGGGAGCGAGAGGGAGACAGTAGCGCGAGAGAGAAAGCTGAGTGAGTGAGTGAGGGAGGAGGAAAGGAGGTAGTTTCATCACCTCCTCTCTTCCCCTCTTCGGTCCTGTCTCATTGTAAGTTTTGTTTTTTTAAACGACCCAATCAGTGTTGCTATATATTTCGTCGCGGTACGGTTTTTACGATAATGACTCTTATTTACCTATAGCACCGTGCTACCTGCCATACTTAATGGTTTTCCCACACGCTCCTCTATTGTCTTTCACAGCTTTAGTTTACGACACGTGCCATGTGAGACGCAGGAACATGAAACACGAAACACGCAAACACGCAAAGAACACGAAAGGCGTGGCAGGTAGAGCATTGCTTGTCCAAAAAATCTCGTCACCTTACGTAAACTTTGCAGCGACTGTCTGTGGTTAACGCCGACCTGGTTTTTGTTATTACCGTGAATCGCGTGCGTATATATTGCGCTACGTCGTACAGGGAAACAAACGTCGAAGGTTTTTGGGGCAATGCACCAAAAAGAACACGCCAACTGCACGTGATGGTGTCTAGAACACAGCTAACCGCCAGCACGTGTGTTTGTTTGCCTGTGCATGTGAGGTGTAGGAACATGAAACATACCCACTTGGAACCATAACACAAATATCACGCCAGTGGTCTATTAGGAAAATGTTGTCGAACACACAATATCATGGGGCACGTCTTTCTGTTAAAACTCCACCCGCAACTGATTTAGCCTTTCGCAAATCCGGTTGTAGTGAGTAATTAGTTTATGTAACATCCGCAGTCGATAAAAAATGCCTCTTTTTGTTCAATTCATCGAAATTACTTACTTTAGTCGTTAGATCTTCTAAGGATCAAAATACGGGATATCCAAAGTGGTAAACTATGTAATGGTCAACGTGTGAAATTGGTGAATTTTCGTCGTTTAAATTTTACTTCAATTAATGTTCGACCAAACATTAATTAATTTAATAGTTTTTGTTATGACTTCACAATAAATATATACAACAGCTGCACAAGCGAGCTAGCATGTTGCAGTGCATACTTGGTAGGTTTGAATCTCGTAAAATGAATCTTAAATGAGACTAGCAAAAAATCGAATTGAAGAGGCACTTTTAAATAACCCTACGTCACGAGCGCTAATACTCCCCCCCCCCATTGGCGCCATTCACCATTTCAACACTGCCACAACTTACATTTGATGTGTAGATGCTGCTTGTGTTACGGCCTACGATCGAAAATGCTTAACGCGTCGTAGTGGAAGTCTAGCTGCATCGATTTCCTAAAAGTGCGAAATGTCTCAATTTCATGTATATACATTTTGTGGAAAGTGTTTGTATTGACAGTGTGTCTAGAAACACAGAAACTTTGTTTTTCACGAAGCTATTTTACGTAACTTAAGTGCACAGTTGCAATGACGTTGAAGTTGTAAATAACAATGACTTTTCGCAGCCAACGGGTCCATTATATCACTCCGCAACTGTTTGAATGCATAAACAAGTTGTGGTAGTGTTGACGTACAGTGGCGCCACTGTCGGGAAGCATGAGCTCATGTAATCTGTCGATATTTATTCACCATTCATATTTGGTATGTGTTTACCGAGTTTCAGTAGAAAATGCAAATAATTTATTTCCATAAAATTGCAGCGTTGTTCGACCGCGAACCACTGTTCGATGACTAGTCGATTTGGAGCATGCGTCGTTGCGCCTTGACCCAGTCACAAGCTGGTTAACCACAGTTGTAAAACGGCCAGTATAGCTCGCCTTTAACATTCTCTGATAAAAAGCATATTGCATATATCTTGTGGTTTTGATACCAAATACTTTACCGTTATGTTGCAAAATAATATTGTCTACAGGTGGTTCGCTCTAAAGTGGCCGTAGTGATAATATTATTGATATAAATTCAACTACTGAAATAACCGTGTTTGCTCTGTGTTGTGTTGTGTAATTACTCACGTCGGGACTGACGCGAGATGGGTTCGTTAATCTTTGGTATTTTTGCATATGTTTATTATGTCGAACGCAGCGCTGTGTTTGTGTAGTTACCACAACAATCACAAAAATTAACACAAACTGTCAATATTTCGGATCATTTCGACTTTGAGCTCAGACGATCATCGTATCGGTGTTGATATCGGTATTTCTACTTATTTATTACTTCGTATCTGTGTTCTTGTATTCCACACATTTTCTCTACTGTGTAACACATAGTTTACACTTTATTTTAATGTTAAATTTACTATTATTTATAACAACGGTATCATTTGGTCAGTTAATGAATTATCTTCATGTAATTGTCATGGTGGCTTGTAGGTCAGCCATCTTTTAGGTCTTTGTACAAGTCTCCACGGATCAATATATATATATATATATATATATATATATATATATATATATATACCTCTCTCTCTCGGCCGCGATTTGAAACAGTGGTCGATCAGCGACCGACTGCAGTGTGCTCCTTTCACCAAAGCTCAAGGCGGAGTGACATGAGTCAATATCTAGGTGTCTAGTCGCTCGTCTAAGGGTATACATAATTAATTTATCAACGCATGCGACTCGGTGTTGACCGACCAATTGTGGCACACATTGAGTGACTGAGCCCATCCCTCGAGTGGCGAAGCCCCTCCTCAAGGAACTAATCCCCCCACCCCGAGTGACTAAACCCCTACCTCGAGTGCATTCAAGTTGTTATTTGCATAGACATTTGTTCGTTTTACAGACATCGTCAGAGTATACAAAGTACTTGTTGGGATTACGAGTACCAAAAAATATGGCCTGCAGACATATGTGCGTGTTAGAAAAAACCTTAAGGTGTCCGTGAAAAGACGATACAAGCGGTCACGAAAACCACGATGTGCATTGGTTAATCACCGGCGTATGACAACAATTCAATTTGAACACCGCCACCGCCACCGCCACCGCCACCGCCACCGCTTCCGTCACCGCCACCACCACCGCTTCCGTCACCGCCACCGACATTATTAATAGCATTATGTTTTTACGTTATCATTTGGTCTATCTGGCCACATTAACAACAGTAATATAATATTTCCTTCATAGATATTGCGGAGCGTGCTATGCCTTCGCCACTACCGGCGCCCTGGAAAGACAGACCGCCTTGAAAACGGGAAAGCTGCCCGCGTTGTCGGAGCAGAACTTGAATGATCGTAGCATCAGAGAGGGTAACTCATCTGCACATACGCGCTTTGGCTGGCGGGCGTGAGGACAGAAGGCGTGAGGACGCGAGGTGGGAAGGCGGGCGCGCGTTCTTCTGCATACTTGCATAGTTTGTAAGTTTATAATTATAATTACACCTATGTATAAAGCAATAGGCCTCATTTAGAACAATGCATACAATGTTGGAGATCATATCGTAAGAAGGATATAGATATGCTAGAAAGTCTACAGAGGACGGCAACTGCACTGATTCCACAACTGGGAGACGTTAGATATGGAGAATGTATAATACAATGTGGGATAACAATCATAGAAACATATAGGTTAAGAGGAGATCAACTGTACTTTGTCTAAGGTGTTGAATGGGTATGAACATATTGATAGAAATGTTATTTGACTCGATGACCCAATAACTTCCTTTTCCACTTGCCATATGGGTATTTTCTTTGATGGCAATGTTATCAAATCTTCTTCAACAACATGTGTATACATTTCGAGAATTTACTTGGCAGCAGAATCAGTGTCTATACCACAGTTTTGCCCGTCCCCAGGTAACATCGGCTGCCTAGGAGGCTGGATGTACTACTCGTACAACTACGTGAAAAAAAACAACTGTGGCATTGATACCCCGCACATCTACGAAGCACAATTAACTAAGCACGAGTTTGTCTCGCGTAAGACCGGTTACACGAGCGATTAGTTGTCTAGTAGGTATGCTGACACGGTGTCGCATGATATCGGGGAGCAGGAATCGTTCATGTAAACACATTCGCGAAACCGATCATGGAGGCCAATTTCAGTCCGACAGCAGGGGCATCCGTCGTGACAAATCATCAAATCTCAAGTCAGCAGATTCAATATTTAGGTCCCAGTGTCTAGACATATCGCTCTTCTAAACACCCTCGTGATTTTGCTATCGATTCGATTATCATGCGACACGGTGTCGTCGATCAATTGGTTCACACATCGCTCTTGTAATTCGGCAATTAATGTCATCCGACGTTCTTGCGAATCGAATTTTTATGCAGGTGTCATTAAGCAATATTAAACAAACTGGTAAGATATTATCAATACGACCACTGCACGTTACTGCTGTAACAATGCTGACGCCATAGGTGAAAGCAAATATGTGGAAGTATACATACATACATACATACATACATACATACATACATACATACATACATACATACATACATACATACATACATATATGCATTCATGCATGCATACATACATACATACATACATACATACATACATACATACATACATACATACATACATACATCCATCCACCCTAGTATCTAACACCCTAGTATCTAACACCCTAGTATCTAACACCCTAGTACTCAACATGTTTCTTTCCTTCCTGAAGATGGGACATCAAAGAACATTGTACAGACGTTTTCCAGGAGCACCACTTTTAACACAGTGTTATTGCGGCACCGTCAGACATGATGGTGCAGTATTGAACAATGTCCGATATGACGTGTGTTTCCGACCTTCCAATGTTAACTTGCATCTCCAAAATGTTTTAAAAGGCGACGAAGAACCCCCTTTAACAATGCCAAATGTAGGCCAACACAAATAGCAAAATAGAGCCGGGTGGAAACATGACACAAGCACAGTGAGGTAGTTCGCCGAAACAATGTTACAAGTGTCAACATGATCGAGTACTCTGTCTCCTGAGTGGGGGTACCGTAGTGGTTAGAACGGTGGGCTTTCAGTTAAGAGGACCGGGGCACGAATCGTCTTGTTGCAGTTGCGAAGCCAAAAGAATTTCGATCATTCCACGTTGTTCCAGTTCATTAACTATATATATATATATATATATATATATATATATATATATATATATATATATATATATATATATATATATATATATATATATATATATATATATATATATATATATATATATATATATATATATATATATACTGAGTATTTGTCTGTTGCGTCGTTGTGTGGAGGAGTGGGTTTCGAACAGTACGACTGTTGGAATGAACTGATGTGTCCGGGACGGAAGTGTAGCTTGTGTTAAGCACCGCCGCCGCCAAGCGGGTACTACGATAGATAAGAACACACAGAACGGTCTATGTGCAACCAATGCATCAATTTCATAAACAACTACAAAACAGTGGGCATTTCATCCAAAAGGCTGCTAAGTAGTTCCATCGGAAAACGGTATTTCCCCCCCGAAAGTGGCAATGGTTACACCTTTGGAGACTGGTACGGAAACTTGGCCATCATCCGCAACACTAGACGGGTGATCCACAATGGGTGATACCAAATGTACGATATTACCTCTGTTTCACACGACTGTACGGTCACACGTAGCCGTCCTGTCTAATTAGTGGATCATCTATGTGTGTAACCGTGCATAATCATGCATGCGCAACAATGCGTGCGTGTCAGCCAGTATGTTCATGCATGTTCGTGTCACTAGATCGTACCGTGGAGGGGTGTACAACGACCCACGCTGCTCCAAGCGATCCGCCAATCACGCCGTGCTTGTTGTCGGCTATGGCACTCACAACGGAACCAAATACTGGCTCATTAAAAACAGGTAATTAGTCGTAAACACGCATTAAGTTAACACCAGATTTTCGTAATTCATATTAACCTTCATGGTTGTTGTATCAACTTAGTGGCTTGTGTACTGTCAACACTAACGGAACCATGTTTTAAACCACGCGTAAATGATAGTCACATTTGTGAATGTTCCCGCAACGACATAGAAATACAACACTAATATATGTCTTAACATACTTTGTTTCATGCAATTTGTCATGTAAATACTAAAACCAGAAAGAGACACTTGGTCAGATCAATTCATTTAGAATAATTACATAATAAGCACTCTAATAATATGAAACTATATTACTGTATAATGTATTTATTATTTACGTGTTAAAAAATAAACCCAATAAGAGGTATTGTGCATAAGATTATAATGAACGCTTAAACTAAACGAGTGTATACAATATTTTCAACAATGACATAATTTTAAAGACTCTTATTCGGCGATGTGATGAGGCAAAAAGCCCAACACTCTTTGGCATTAACTCACATTGTTAATGATGTATGCATTACATTAATTTTGTTCGTAAAACATACATTAATATGTGACAATGAAGGAATTTAACATGTAAGCAAGCCGTAGGTAAACAAATCTTGACTACAACAAAAACAATACTTTTTTTGCATTTTGTGTCTTCAATTTATACAAGTGTCGTAGAAAGTAATTACTTGTAGCACTTAGAATTCTGACCGACTTTGCGCCGAGCGATCCGCTTGAACCGATGTCCTCAGACGTATGTTGCGTTAAGGCAACCACCTCATTTTGCAAATCTCATGCGTCTTTCAATATCTCCCGAAAGGTAGCTGAAATCTTCTATCTCACAACCATTTTTTGTTCCGAAAAACTAAGCTTAACCTGGGAAAGCGCGATTTTGTTGGCGCTGCGGAAAGAATTAATCGTCACACTGAAATCAACTGGTTCGTCAATCTGATAGTGACTTTTGCGTGTCCATTTTCAGGATATTATGCTTAACGGTTTGTTGCTCCTCTGTAGCTTAGGATCTTGAATATTATGCGCTATTCTTTGTTATTATTATTACTATATTCGTGTGTTCTACTTGTAGCTGGGGCACGTCGTGGGGCCTGGACGGGTACATGATGTTGGAGCGAGACGCGGACAACGTGTGTGGGATTTGCAACTACGGGTCGTATCCTCTGGTGATGTAGCGACACACGAGCGACGACACCGGCTTGTATTCAGGCATATTCCTTTGGAAAACGGTCGTAACATTGGCCTATTAAATAAATGAAATACTTGATACATCGTTGTCCTTGACATTTACAATGTATCGTCTGCTGTACTACTTATGAAACTTGTAGCGAGGCCACACTGTCTGAGATAGCTAAACCCAACTGGTAGAGAGGCAACACTACGTGCACAGAGTGAAACACGACTGGTAGAGAGGCAACACTACGTGCACAGAGTGAAACACGACTGGTAGAGAGGCAACACTACGTGCACAGAGTGAAACACAACTGGTAGAGAGGCAACACTACGTGCACAGAGTGAAACACGACTGGTAGAGAGGCAACACTACGTGCACAGAGTGAAACACAACTGGTAGAGAGGCAACACTATGTGCACAGAGTGAAACACGACTGGTAGAGAGGCAACACTACGTGCACAGAGTGAAACACGACTGGTAGAGAGGCAACACTACGTGCACAGAGTGAAACACGACTGGTAGTGAAGCTAAACGGTATGGAAAGAGTGAAACGTGAAATGTATAGTTTCTTGCGGCGTCTGCATTTGAAAGGCTTTCGACGGGATGGCGCTTTGAGGTGAACGCAGTTGATCTTTTTCGTCCCCACAAGCCAAACACTCGACTATTTCTGATGTGACTGGTGACACGTTTGTGGTCGCTATCTACCACAGTTCAAGCGTACGACCGCGCATTGTGCAGCAACGATTTCTGCGAGTGACGGGAAACGATGAAGTCGATCGTGTTATATATGACGACTTCATATCCGGTGATTGGGTTCGTGCGTTTATACTGAAACGTGGTTTTATGTCGTGCGGAATGTGAGAAGCTGCCCCGTTCATGTTTCTTCGTCCCT
This sequence comes from Lamellibrachia satsuma, assembly GCA_033239005.1. Taxonomy (NCBI): domain Eukaryota; kingdom Metazoa; phylum Annelida; class Polychaeta; order Sabellida; family Siboglinidae; genus Lamellibrachia; species Lamellibrachia satsuma. The sequence goes on from BSQZ01000015.1 coordinate 2,665,598, forward strand.
TGTGGTGTCTCCTAATGAATGCTTTATCTTCTTCATGAAGCCCGAGTTTTAAATTGAGGTCTCCAGCGATGTATAAGAGAGCGCTTGATCAGTTGTCTGTAGTGACATTTCCCAAGTCAGTGAACAATTCATCTTATACTTCTACATCATAAGCTATCAGTCCAGAATGGAGGGGGGAGGCATATATTGACGATCATGAAGACTGAGTTTTGGGATATTCGAACTTGGATAACAGCTATTCGGTCAAACACTGACCAGTAACGCAATATATTGTCGGAGAGGGAGTCTGCGACAACAACCCCTACTGCACAGTGTCTGCAATTAGTGGTTAGACATATCAGTTTGTATCAGCGGCAGGATTCGTCTGAGCCATTGGCGCATTTTGTCTCTTGCAAGCAGAATAATGCTAACGTAAGTGTTCAATATATTCTGTGATGAATTCAATATGTGTTGTAAATTTAATTATGACATGATATGTAGTTATCAAGAACAAAAGGTCACACATTGCAAAAACTTAATACATAGAATATCTACTCTAAAGTACAAATTATAAAGCTACACCTAAATTACTTAGAAGGACGATTAATACGCAATAATCCGGTCGACGTGGTATGACAGAACACAAAAACAACACGCTGCGGCAATCATAACATTCATTCAATCGTACCGCCATGCAGTGTATGTGGTAGAATAGACTGAACTATATCAAGGATGCTTCCGTCGTGACTCCTGTGGATGACAGATGAAGTCCACAGCAGATTAACATTTACCCGTTGTGTGGGATCTTTCAGTTGACTATTAGTAGACCTCGTGTAGAAGGGACCAATGGAGTGTAATGTTTCTTCCGAAAAACACAGGCAAAGTGTTGTGAACGAAATTGCCAAAGTTTCGAAATTACATCAAGTGGACTCGAACTCCAGTCGTATCAGGTGGACACGAATTCCTGCTCTCTCATGTGGATTCGAACTCGGTTTCCTCACCTTCTTTCTTCCCCTCTTCGGTCCTGTCTCATTGTATGTTTTGTTTTTTCAAACGACCCACTTAGTGTTGCTATATATCTTTAATCGCGGTACGGTTTTTACGATAATGACTCTTATTTACCTATAGCACAGTGCTACATGTTATGCTTTATCGTTTTCCCACACGCTTCTGTATTTGTTTCACAACTATAATTTACGACCTTTCACGGTGAGAGCAGGACCAACTGCACGCGTTGGTGTCTAGTACACAGCTAAACGCCAGCATGTGTATTTGTTTGCCTGTGTATGTGAGATGCAGCAACATGAAACGCGCAAACACGCAAACAAAACGAAATGCGTGGGACTGTTAAGCGAAAAAGTGTCGTCACCGTAAATAAACTTGCTTGTGTCATTACCTTGAATCGCGTGCGTATATACTGCGCTACTTCTTACAGGGAAACAAACATCGTGGTTTTGGGCCAAAATATCAGACCAGTGGCTTACTAGGAAAATCTTGTTGAACACAAAACATCTTAATGTCACGCCTTGCTGTTAAAACTCCACCCACAACTGATTAACCTTTCACAAATCCGGTTCGTTGATGTCCAAATATGTAGTGTGTAATTAGTTGATGTAATATCCGCAGTCCATCGAAAAAATGCCTATTTTTGTTCAAATCATCGAAAAAATTTATGTTAATCGTTAGATCTTGTAAAGTTCAAAATACTGGATATCCAAAATTGTAAACAATGTAATGGTCAATGTCGATCATGGACGTGCAATCCTATCGACGATCACGTGACAAAGTTACGAAATTTCACCATAGTTGAAATTCGTAAATGTTCAGCTTTTCAATTTTCACTGCAATTAATGTTCGACCAAACATTAAGTAATGTAATAGTTTTTTTTTATAATTTCATAATAAATATATAAAGCAGTTGCACAAGCGAGTTAGCATGTTGCAGTGGATACATGGTAGGCTTGAATTTCAATAAATTAATTTTAGATGAGACTTGCAAAAAAAATCGAATTGAAGAGGCACCTTTAAATAACCCGACGCGACGAGCGCCAAACTCCCGACCGGTGGCGCCACTCACCATTTCACCACTGCCACAACTTACGTTTGATGTGCAGATTCTGTATATTTATATTCGTTTGGTAAACTCCTAATTTTTTGTGTGAAATGTCTCAATTTCAGTAACATACATTTGTGAATAGCGTTTGTATTGAAAATGTGTCTAGAAACACAAAAACGTTTGTTTTTTTACGAAACTATTGTACGTAACGTAAATGCTCAGTTGCAATAACGTTGCAAGTCGTAAATACCAATGACTTTGCGCAGCCAACCAGTCCTATATATCACGCCGCAACTGTTTGGATGCACAAACAAGTTGTGGCAGTGGTGACCTACAGTGGCGCCACTGTCGGGGAGCACTAGCGTATGTAATGTGTCGATATTTGGTCACCAAAATCTATTTCCAAACACCTACTCATACGTTTGGCAATATGTTATGGCCTACCGCGTCTAAACTTCGATTTCGGTCGAAATCACTTAAGGTGTCGTAATGGAAGTCTAGAGGCATCGATTTCCTAAAAGTACGAGGCGCTTATTGGTCGCCCTGATCAACATGTCTGCCTCTAGGAAAACTTATTGGTCGCCCTGATCAACATGTCTGCCTCTAGGAAAACTTATTGGTCGCCCTGATCAACATGTCTACCTCTAGGAAAACTTATTGGTCGCCCTGATCAACATGTCTGCCTCTAGGAAAACTTGAGGGTAGTTGCAAATGGTTCATTTTAGTGTGTGTGTGTGTGTGTGTGTGTGTGTGTGTGTGTGTGTGTGTGTGTGTGTGTGTGTGTGTGTGTGTGTGTGTGTGTGTGTGTGTGTGTGTGTGGTGTGTGCGTGTGCGTGTGCGTGTGCGTGTGCGTGTGTGTGGTGTGTGTGTGTGTGTGTGTGTGTGCGTGTGTGTGTGTGTGTGTGTTTGTGTGTTTTTAAACGCGGCAAACCCCTGTTCAAAATGGGCTTCAATGCTTATTCAGATTTGGTATGTGTTTACCGTGTTTGAATACAACATGTAAATAATTTATTTCCATAAGAATTGCAGCGTTGTTCGACCGGGCGGGCGGGCGCGCACGCGCACGCTCGCAAAAAAAAACACACACATATACGCACGCACGCACGAACGCACGCTCACACACACATTACAACACACACTACAAATATATGACGCTGGTGCTATAAATCTACGCTAGAATGGAACAATAGTTACTTAAGTCTACCTGTCCAAGCTTTTGTACGTAACCTCTGTACGGACAAGTACGGGCCAGTGCCGTTTAATTAAACCACCATGCGCCTACATATCGCATTGGATTACCATTACTCTTGGCATCGTGACGTGTTGTTCCTCTACGTGTAGACCGCGGAGTTTACATGGACATTTTACCGACACTCGACACTTACAGTAGCATACCGAATACTGCAGAGAAATGGTACGGAAAGAAGCACAACGCAATAACATTTAATGACACGTTCAGTGGCTTCCGCAATTAAACTAACCCATAACGAATCAGATTGGTTGATATTCAAATATGTGGAGTATGAGTAGCTTAGTAATGTGCACAGTCGGTTCGTACGTACGTTTGCTAAAAGCACTGAAAGGATTGACTTTTAACGTTATATCTGGTATGTAACGAAACTGTGAATAGCCAGATGCTATAATATATAGAGCAGGGCAGAGCTATACATAATCGCTTTGGTCCTTTTTTGCCCCATTGAATCCAGGTAGCAGCTTTAATGTACCGTTATAAATATGTTATTTGATTGATATTTTATATGTTTAGAGCAGGAGGCCAGAAAGCGGAGCGTGGAAGAAATACCACGGAGGTAAGTTCACCTGCTGAGTTAATCTGACGTCATTTTAGTTTCGTTGTTTATTTCGCTGGTTAGTCAGAAAGCTAATCGTTCGTTTGGGTAAATAGTCAAAATGCACACAGGTGCATAGTAGTAATTACCTCTTGAAACAACGTAACTTAAAGACGATAACCGTAATGTGACGATAAAAAAATTGTCATGCATTTAGAACTATTTCATATTTCTATACAATGAAACCTAGTCGAGATGACGTAGAAATTTAAACTCAAAATTAGTATGTCGATCACATGTATTTGCTTAAAAAGCTTAGAAACCACTTGTTTTGCACCCGGTAGGTTCACTCAACCGTGGACTAGTATATGTATCCAGAACCGTTGGTAAGCTAATTTGTGAGGTGCACTGATATATCTCAAGACGAACACTTTTAAACGATAGAGGTGGTAAATTTGCCCAATAATCTGAAACATCCGAGTAACAGGGAGTTTCCTCCATTTGGTCTACATCCATTTGGTCTACTCTCTATAAACTGTCTACGTGCAAACTATTAGCCAGTTCGTCTGCTCCTGTTTGCAAGGTCTACCTTCTGTTATGTGATTATGTAACCATATTGTATAGGGTAACGGAGCAGGTGGCGGCCTCTGTTTATACAGTACCTACTTCATGTAATTAAAGGCACTGAAATCCAAGCAAGCTTTAAATTATATTGTATTGGTTTATTCAAAATTATTGTTGTTGTTGTTGTTGCTAAAACTGCCCCGAGTTAGGTAAATGTCTTGTGGAGAGCTTCATTTTGCATATTAGATAGAACCAAATAACCAATGTCAAAGAAAGCTTCATGTCAGGTCCATGCAATCTTTGGAACAGTCCAATTTGGTAAAGTCAGTAAATAAGCTGCTCAATTGTGAGTGAGCTACATATGGGATGAATGAAGCCAAGACACTTACAGTAGACCAACTGGGGTATACCCTGAAAACACAAGACGTACGCAAATTGGGAGATAACAGAGTAGACGAAATGGGTGTAGACCCAGAGTCATGACGTTAACGCTTCAATATGTACGCTTTATTAAGAGCACGGTTCTAAATACTGCATGTTGCATTTTTATGCCATAATCTGGGCGAAATCCCAAACACTGGAATGCAAACTTCTAAGTATAATGCTAAGATTCTCTTCAATATGCATATCCTGTTCAGGACGTCGCTGACAAAATATATTTGCGAACCAGATGTCTTCTCCAGCTATTCTACCAAACGGTGTCACCGTTCCTACAATATATGTGATGTCTTTCCCCTAATTTTGTCGTGGCTTGCCTATTCTTTGTCTTCCCACTGTTTCATCCACTACTGTCTTTACCAATCCATTGTGCCTCTTCATGTGGTCAAAGTATTTACACAACTAGCATATGAGTTCGCTCAATATGCGTTTATTTGTGAATGGACAGCAACAATTGTGACGTTGTACACAACAGTTCGGCGTTGGTGTTGGTGTTCGACGATTAAGTGTGGTTAATAATCCTCTGTATCCTCGAGTAAAGTTGTAAACCCAGTTAATTAGTTGGCAGTTATGTAGCAATACGGTGCCACTGTCCGGCCAATCCCAACAGCTGACCGGCAGTGGACCTTTACGCCAGCACGGTTCCTCACAACCAGTTAATTTGGACCGTGGCTTGGTCATGCTTGATCAGATACTGCGCCAGACTCTGTTATAGAAACTTGACACCTGTCGATCTAGTCAGTGACGTCACACGATCTCGTTGCACCTGACTTAGTGATTGTTATGACCATGAAGAAAACCACGAAGAATATCTATTAGACGGGGTCATTGCAGTAAGAAGGGTTATTCTCCCTTCCCACCTCCTCGTAAGAAGGATATAGATACGCTTGAACGCATACAAAGGAGAGCAACTAAAATGATTCCAGAACTGAGATACCTTAGTTATGAAGAACGCCTGAAAGAATAACAACTCTAGAGACAAGGAGGTTAAGAGGAGATCAGATTGAAGTTTTAAGATATTAAATGGATATGAAAATATTGATAGAAATATGTTTTTCTCACTCAAGAAGGATAGCAGAACTAGAGGACATGAGGTAAAATTAGTAAAGGATCAATGTAGATTGGACATCAGAAAGTACTCGTTCTCACAGAGGACAATAAATGAATGGAACAAATTGTCTATAGATTGTGTAACTGCTAGCAGCGTGAATATGTTTAAAAACAAGGTTGACACATATCTCAGGATATAAGTATATAAGTAGATGAACATTGTTGGACTCTCGATAAGCCAATGGCTTCCTTGTCCACTTGCCATCTGGGCCTTTGGCTTGGATGGCAAATCTTTTTAAATCTTGTTAAATCCTCGAACCAACATGTTGAAGATGCGTGCGGTTGGGCATGAATTCAGTGCACTAAAAACCCAAAAATGTAAAGCTCAAAACAAACCTTTGGGACATCTACAACGTGGGATTATGCAGTCTGGGTGTAGGTCTTAACTGTGTTCAGGATGTTGAGACTAGCGCTGTCAAGGAGTAGGGATGTAAACAGCGGAATAGTACAAGGGAAAACGAATATAACTACTTTAATATTTTTACATTGAATTATAAGGTGCTATGCCTTTCTCACACTAAATAAATACAATACAAGTTAAAAAAAGTATTTTATTATTATGTTTTACTGTTTATGTCATTTTATCTCTTGGTATGTATGAATTATGCAGTAATATGTTCTAGTTAATTTTAGGTACCATGGTATCAGCATTTTCTTATTTTGTGATTCTGAAATTGCACTTACACATGCATGCCCCCTGGATCTGGATGTTTGTAAAAGTTGGTCTTTTTTGGCGAGTAGATTTTTACAATTTGTGTTAAGTAGATCATCTAGTATATAGTAGATCATGTAGTATATTTAATTATATACAATTATATAATTATTGTTCATTGAAAGTAGACGTTTTGGTAAGGGTAAAGATTTCTGGTCGAAATCAAACAGCAGAATGGTTTGCCCCCTCAGGAAAAAAGCCTGCGGACTCCCTGGCTGATATTATACATGTGGTCCCTAGCTGATACTATACAGGTGGTCCCTGGCTGATACTATGCAGGTGGTCCCTGGCTGATACTATGCAGGTGGTCCCTGTCTGATACTATGCAGGTGGTCCCTAGCTGATAATATATAGGTGGTCCCTGGCTGATACTATGCAGGTGGTCCCTGGCGAATACTTTGCAGGTGGTCCCTGGCTGATACTATGCAGGTGGTCCCTGGCTGACACTATGCAGGTGGTCCCTGGCTGATACTATGCAGGTGGTCCCTGGCTGATACTATGCAGGTGGTTCCCAGGCATCACCAGAATTGCATTTGAATACAATTCTTAATTAGATTGACATTCCTAGTACCCATGCAACCTTTGTGTTCCGATAATCAAGCAATATTTACACGAATCTTTATTGTGGGGCTGAAATGCATTACGTGATATATAACAATTTTTCGTCTTTACAAAGCCACTACAACGAACACTAAACCATGTCTTAAAACAGTAATTGTATTTTATATTCATAGAATACATGTGTTTCTGAATACCACAATGCAATATGAAGAACATAAATGCTGTTTAGAATGCTCACATTTTGTAGAAGGTATCGTCTGTCTGTCTGGTTTTTTGCTAATCCGCTAGGTGATACCATCTTTCTCCCAACTCTCAGCGGTCTCTAGAAGTCATCATATTTAACATGTTTTGGTCGCGAAGTGTCGTTCCAAGGTTACTCGCTTCATTACTAAAGATGGTTTGCCGCACATCAAAACAAACTAACCATATAGATAGGAAACGGTGTTGGACTCTCGATAAACCAATAGTTTCTTTATCCATTTGCTGTCTGGTGTTAATTGTGTTGGATGGTAGTATTGTTGAATGGTGTTAATTGTGCTGGATGATAGTATTGTTGATTGGTGTTAATTGTGTTGGATGATAGTATTGTTGAATGGTGTTAATTGTGTTGGATGGTAGTATTGTTGAATGGCATTAATTGTGTTGGATGGTAGTGTTGTTGAATGGTGTTAATTGTGTTGGATGGTAGTATTGTTGAATGGTGTTAATTGTGTTGGATGGTAGTATTGTTGAATGGTGTTAATTGTGTTAATTGTGTTGGATGGTAGCATTGTTGAATGGTGTTAATTGTGTTGGATGGTAGTATTGTTGAATGGCGTTAATTGTGTTGGATGGTAGTATTGTTGAATGGCGTTAATTGTGTTGGATGGTAGTATTGTTGAATGGTGTTAATTGTGTTGGATGGTAGTATTGTTGAATGGTGTTAATTGCGTTGGATGGTAGTATTGTTGAATGGTGTTAATTGTGTTGGATGGTAGTATTGTTGAATGGTGTTAATTGTGTTGGATGGTAGTATTGTTGAATGGTGTTAATTGTGTTGGATGGTAGTATTGTTGAATGGTGTTAATTGTGTTGGATGGTAGTATTGTTGAATGGTGTTAATTGTGCTGGATGGTAGTATTGTTGAATGGTGTTAATTGTGTTGGATGGTAGTATTGTTGAATGGTGTTAATTGTGCTGGATGGTAGTATTGTTGATTGGTGTTAATTGTGTTGGATGGTAGTATTGTTGAATGGTGTTAATTGTGCTGGATGGTTGTATTGTGGAATGGTGTTAATTGTGCTGGATGGTAGTATTTTTGAATGATGTTAATTGTGTTGGACGGTAGTATTGTTGAATGGTGTTAACTGTGTTGGATGGTAGTATTGTTGAATGGTGTTAATTGTGGTGGATGGTTGTATTGTTGAATGATGTTAATTGTGTTGGACGGTAGTATTGTTGAATGCTAAAAACCAGGTGTGTTTTTATAACTAAACTAAATTTCACCCGGTATTGATTAACATGCACATACGTATGAAAACAGAAACCGTTATTAAAATTAACATTACAGCGTCAGCAAGTATTAGAGGCCCCGTTTGGTGTGATTAACATGCACATACATAATTGATGTTTATCCTAAAGCGACGAGCTTAGTGGAATTTGTTTTACTGTACTAGAGAAAAAGCTATGTCAGCAGTATTTTCCCAGATACCACTCGGAAAAAACCATCGAGTCAAAACAATTCGACATTTTCAGAAACAGCTACATTCATATTTGACATTCGTTGCAGGAGTTGCGTCAAAGGTGCTGTTGTATAAGCTGAAACAGCCCATCAGCTTAAAAAATACCGATCAGATGAAGGCGGTCATCCGTGAATGCAAGGAAGCAGGCATGGGTGGAGACAAAGTTGTCCGCTCGACAGAGAAACAAATACAAGTGATCGAAATGAAAGCTAGTATGTAAAGAAATTAAATCCACTTGTAGAAAACACATTCGATAAACCATAATTTCTGAACATCGAGTTTACAAAATGAAGTTGAAGGGGAACATTTCATAATTGATGCTGGTTACGTGAGCATATGGATATATCTCGTTGGCTCGCAATAGGTGGCGCCACTGCCAGCAAGACTGTTACCCAGTCACGCATACGCACGCACGCACGCACGCACGCACGCACGCACGCACGCACGCACGCACGCACGCACGCACGCACACACACACACACACACACAAACACACACACACACACACACACACACACATTGCTAACTTGTCTGTGATATGTAAATTCTAATTCTAATTCCAAATACGTTTCAAATTCTAATTCAATAAAATTACGTTTAAACATTTCATATCCAATTACAATGTGATTGACCCCAAATCTTCTTGTCTGACATGTCGTGCGTATTGGATTGCCGAGATAAGCCATCATAATTATATTGTATGTAGTTATTTAGCAAAATTATATAAAAGCTGTTTCAATTACAGACCTGCATCGTTCCGTGGAAAAGCGCGACAGGTCTACCATGTCGGACACCCTCAAGAAGATCGACAGTCTTGGCATACGCCGGGAGATGACGCACGATATCATCACAGCCCGCAACACTGTCGCAAGACAGAACACTTACGCCAACGCCAAGAACACCATCTTGGATTTCGACAAGGCGACGATATCAGAGATCCGTAGTTACGACCACCCGCCAAAGATCCTGCAAAGGGTGGTTCAGGCGGCGGTGATGCTGCTAGGAGAAGACGAGAGAAGCGCATCGGTAAATAGCTTACCTTCGTTACAGGGTGTACCAGAAAATATGTTCTCGATTCGTCGAAATACATAACAAAACGACAGTGACAGCCAAACATTACGGGCAATTGAGTGTTGTCTGTAGCGTCCTTATCCCCCTTAGTTTAAGCCGGATATAGGGGACACGACGGCAGTGCACATAAGACAATAAATGCTAAGTGGTTAGTAGCAGACGTGGTCGTACCATATCAGTAGTTGTGGTGGACATCGATGAAAGCAAGTTCTGGTTGTCAGACAACAATCGAGGGTGCACAAAGTGGAAGCCTTCGGCCGGACAATCCAATGCGAAAATACCATCAGAGAACATAAACATTTATCACTCAGAACACCACATTGTTTAAACTATTTGTGGTAGTAGACAATCATAACATCATATTCGCTCTTACCGATAACCATGCTCCTATAAAAATAACAAACCGAATATAAACCGTGCAATATGCAAACAAACTAGGGCAAACATCACCTAAATGGAATCCTGCGAGATTTTACATTTTTAATGTAGCTTTATTTCACTGACGTTACCCCTCCTTTCATATGATATTTACATTTATTTTGGAGGAAATAGTAAATTTTTCGATATTTGATCATTTGCCAGGTATGGAAAAAATGTCAGGCATTCTGCTGCCAAACTGGTGCCAATGGCTTAAACAGGAAGATACTGAATTTCGACGTCACCAAACTCCACCCTGAAACCGTGTCGAAAAGCAAAGCGATCCTGGAGAAGTATAGGTTGTCTGACGTGCAGGGCGTGAGCGCTGGAGCGACCACGTTTTACGTTTGGGTGAGTCGTTTCTGATGTCGTACACAAACGATTTAATTATTATTTTAACAACGGTTTCGTCTTCCACAGCGACAGTACACTGTACACCAAACGTACTTTCTAATGCTCACTGACGTAGTTACGTTTACTTTTGACAACGGGTTCGTCTCCTACAGCGACAGTTCACTGTACACCAAACGTACTTTCTAATGCTCGCTGACGTAGTCACGTTTACTTTTAACAACGGGTTCGTCTCCTACAGCGACAGTACACTGTACACTAAACGTACTTTCTAATGCTCGCTGACGAAGTCACGTTTACTTGTAACAACGGATCCGTCTTCTACAACGACAGTACACTGTGCACCAAACGTACTTTCTAATGCTCACTGACGTAGTCACGTTTACTTTTAACAACGGGTTCGTCTCCTACAGTGACAGTACACTGTACACCAAACGTACTTTCTAATGCTCGCTGAAGATAGTCACATTTACTTGTAACAACGGATTCGTCTTCTACAGCGACAGTACACTTTGCACCAAACGTACTTTCTAATGCTCGCTGACGTAGTCACGTTTACTTTTAACAACGGTTTCGTCTTCCACAGCGACAGCACACTGTACACCAAACGTACTTTCTAATGCTCGCTGACGAAGTCACGTTTACTTTTAACAACGGTTTCGTCTTCCACAGCGACAGTACACTGTACACCAAACGTACTTTCTAATGCTCGCTGAAGTAGTCACGTTTACTTTTAACAACGGTTTCGTCTTCTTTCACACAAAATGGAGTTTCTAATGCTCAAGTTTAGTTTTATAACGGTCACGTCTTCTACTGCGACACTTTCTCAGTTAACCACGATGACTGACCAGTAATATATCCTGTATTATGCGCTATGCATAATCATTATCACTATGATCTGCTCATTAGCTTTGCACCTTAATATGCATTTGTCCCAAAATTGTGTGGATCAGATTCCTATACCAATACGTTATCTGACGTGTCGCATGCTTGGCTTGTGACAGGCCCGTGGCGTTATCGATGAACATGAGCGACGACAATAGCACTGTAGCGACCGCCGAATGAAGCCAGGCGACACCCGAAGAGAACATTGTCGTCACAGTCGATCTGTCTGCGATACTGTCAACGTCAAACACGGTCATGCTACGAATGCGTCCATACGAGTCGAAGGCAGTCCAGCCACAGTGGCGAATTTGGCAGAGATTGAAGCACAAACGACTGAAAAGCGATCACATCAATTTCATACCAAGTGTGATACTGATTTGTCTATTTTGTTACAGACCATTGTGAGTAACTCGCATCATGCAGTTATCGTGTTAATAAATTAATTGCATCTGTCTTTTCGTGTTTATGTTAGCATTATTGGCATCGGCGAAAGGGCAAAATGGCCACGTCTCTATATACAATGTCACAATTCGACGAATTTAACAAACATACGGAACCTTTTATTAAACCGACTGTACATTATGTTGAGACTAGTAATGCATTGTTAATCAATCAAATCTAATTGTAATCAATGTGTCTGCTTGTTAGAAGTGACAGTATAATTATGTCTTCGTCTTGTCGTTATATATCACTCACCGTGAAGCAACAAAAACGATTTCACTAGTTTTCCTTGTGCTTGCTGACCTGATAGACACCGTGGCGATGAAGACATCAAACCTACCGACTGCTGGCGATTTCAGCCTGAACACGGACAACGAGTCGAGCACTATCGATCTCCTGATAATTCGTTCCACCGAAGCTTAGACACGTGAGGTTGTCGCTTTCTCTGAAAACTGATGTACTGCCCGGTCGCCTAACGGGAACACACGTCAGACCTGGACTCGAGAAACCGAGCCTCGACAACGCTGTGCTGAATACTTACAGACCCGTGTCGAATCATCTGCCCTACTTATCCAAGAAAATAGAACGTGTTGTTTGTTGAGACGGCCCGTGTCAGTTTGCAAAATGGCATTCTGTTCGCAATGGACAATCAAAAAATTGACATCATGGTGCTTCTTGATTTGTCGGCTGAACTATATATGTGTGGTCAAACATGCACTGGAATGTTTTACGTCATACGTGAGTGACGGGGCTCTGGCCGTCCACATCCACGGCGCTACATCACCTGCTTGTCTTCTGGGGGACCCTAGAGGTTCCGTGCTCGGTCCTCAGCTCGTCCTCGGGGGGTCCCTAGAGGTTCCGTGCTCGGTCCTCAGCTCGTCCTCTGGGGGTCCCTAGAGGTCCCGTGCTCGGTCCTCAGCTGTTCTCCATTTATTATGCGGCAAATGTGGCCAAGATCATGGGCAAAACAAATTGATGTAACACTTCTATGCCGATGATACCCAACTTTACATCTCAGTGAAGCCCGTCCAGGTGGACATCGCTGCGGCCAGTGGCGTACCGAGGATCTCGACAAAGGGGAATGGGCAAACTTAATCAACAATTAGTTTAGCATGCTACTACGTAATAGCGCGAGAGGTTATATGCATTATATATACGCGAGACAGCCGCAACCAGTGACTGTATATATATATATATATATATATATATATATATATATATATATATATATATATATATATATATATATACTTATATATATATATATACATATATATATATATATACATTTATATATATATATATATATATATATATATATATATATATATATATATATATATATATATATATATATATATATATATATATATATATATATAAGCCAAAGTGGGCATGGCCCAGTGACCCCCTTAAATAAGTCACTGGCTGCGGCCTTCTCGCGCGTATCGAAGTATATGTAGTTGAAATCACGTCGTGGAGCTGATACTGTTTGAAAGTTAATGAGAGGAAAACAGAAGCCATCTTTTTCGGGTCTGCTTAAAAATAGAACTACACGTTGTGCGCATTGGCGATAGTTTAACCAGTGTGAATAAACATGCGCGAACTATTGGATGATGACGATGAGTCGCATGTGACAGCGGTGTGCATGTCTGCAGTTTGTCACCTACGAAACATTGCATGGATTATGCGCTATTTGACCCATGGAGCGGCAGAACAAATTATCCTCCACGCGCTCGTCACCAGCAGACTTGACGTTGGGAATGCGTTGCTCTACCGACTGCATCGCAAACAAATATAACGGCTTGCGGAGTGCAGAACTGGGCAGCCCGCCTAGTGGATGGCGCCACTGTCTGCTGAAAGCAGTACGTTTCTTTGGCTAACTCGCAGGGAGCTGTAAGTGGTGTTTCCTGTAACTAAAATACCTAAACTCTCTGAACTTATTGATCTCAAGTTACGTCTAAATTAACAATGAAGTATCATGCTGCATGTTTTAATCTTTATATTGAGGAAGTATATTTACTCTTATAAATTTTATAAACGGGAAATCGAAATGCAGGGACAAAAAAAGAACGTGTCCATCACTCTTGGCGAATGACGCTTGCGATATTAATTTTTTATAACATTTCAAAAACGCGTATGGAAAACGTGATACTACAGTACTGTGGCCTTCATTTCCTTTTAAATTCTAAAATAAAAAAAATTTCGATGAGATAAATAACAAAGTTTGACAACATATAAAGACCACCTTGGTATAGACCTCCCTATATTTTGTCATGCTAATAAATCAGTGAATGATAGTCGCCGTACATTGTCGTTACGATTTTACTCTTTATACATCGAACACTGAATAGGCGCGCACCGCAGTACATCACCAACTGTGTCACACGATGTCAGCCAACGCGATCGTTGGCCCTAGTGAATTCATGCTTGGCATCCCTGGAGCCAGGCGAAATTTGGATGACCGGTCGTTCAGTATTGAACACTGTTGAACTTGTTGTCAGCTGACATCTACACTAACTAATCTAAGTTGTATTAACAGTCACCTGTTTTTGAGAACATTGTGTACGGCGCCGTAAGCAACAACTGTTGGAATGGCGCCGTATATATTTTACGATTTGATTTGAAACCATTACATAGTTGAACAACAATGAACCTGATTCGTGAATAATTAGTTATAGGAAGAAGAAGATGTTAAAATTAGGCAGTGTTTACAGAATGGCAGTTTCGTACATCGTTTCAATCGGTAGATGTCACTAGCTAAACTGGTCGCGTAATATGGTGATGCCATCTGGTGTAAAGCGTTCGCAACAGCATGACCCTCTGACATTGTTGGTAACACAGTCACAATGCGCATAGCTATTTAAGTATGCGCACCAACGCCACGAGTAAATGCAATATGAGTGTAGATTTTAAGCACATCATTACAAACGTTATTAATTGCAGGACTGCGTTACATATGCAACTAGTATGTTTTAAGGTTCAACTCATATAGGCAATGCGGAATGTCATACTGGCAAACCTGTGTCTTTTTTGCAGTTTGTCTGAGTAATTAAGTTTAGCATAATTTATCAAAGTCCAAAAATGTGTAGCATTACGTATTGGTGGACGGTGGCTGGGTCGTCACCGTGTTTTGTGGGACAAACGAATGCTTTTTAATTGTCAATATGAGCGTTATGTTATGTCCCACTCCACGTATTGAGGAGGTGGGTAGTGGTCTGAGGGGGTGGGTGGTGGTCTGAGGGGTGGGTGGAGGTTTGAGGGGGTGAGTGGTGGTCTGAGAGGGTGGGTGGTGGTATGAGGGGCTGGGTGGAGGTCTGAGGGGGTGGTGGAGGTCTGAGGGGGTGGCTGGTGGTCTGAGGGGTGGGTGGTGGTCTGAGGGGGTGGGTGGTGGTCTGAGGGACTGGGTGGAGGTCTGAGGGGGTGGGTGGTGGTCTGAGGGGGTGGGTGGTGGTCTGAGGGGGTGGGTGGTGGTCTGAGAGGGTGGGTGGTGGTCTGAGGGGGTGGTGGTGGCCTCCAAATATTGGGAAATTATTGACATCATGATAGACGCATGACATTTGGTGAATATGTACTTTATTATATGTACAATCAGAAATAACTGGTACCCAACGTTGGAACCAATGGGAACATATCAAATGGTCACCATTTCCAAGATGGCCGCTAAAACATTATATAAAATAGACAATTGGTATGGGATTATGTTAATAGTTTTCCTTATTGGTGCTGAACTGAATATGATAGTTGGTGTTTATGATCAGTACAACACCAACAAGGAATGCTATTAAGATAATCCCATACCAACTGTTTATTTTGTATAGCGTTTTAGCAGCCATCTTGGAAATGGCGGCCATTTGGTGTGTTCCCATTGGTTCAAATATTGGGTACAAACATTTCTGATTCGGCATATAACGTGCATGTCCACCAAATGTCATGCTTCTATCATAATTGCATAACATAATGACATATAGATTTGTAAATTATCTCGTCGTCTTATGCTTGGCGGTCATCTTGGAAATGGCGGGCATTTGATGTGTTCCCATTCCAACGTTGGCTACACATATTAACTGATTCTACATATAATAATGTACATGTCCACCAAATTTCACGTTTCTATCATGATGTGAATAATACCCCAATATTTGGCGGTCATGTTGGAAACTGCGGCCATTTTAATGTTTCCATTGGTTCCCACGTTGGGCATCAATGATTTCTGATTATACAGATAAAAAAGTACATGCCCATTGTAGTGTCATACAAGGATTGTCGACAAATGCTAAAAAAACAATCATGGTCATTATCTGAAGGAATAATTTGCATATGATTTGCGTATTACTTTTATCTTACTTTATGATGAGTTTTTATATTAATTAAGCAAATGATGCAAGTATAAAAGTAACAGTGTTACAACTCTGATGAAAATTATCATAGCTATCATAGCCATCATAGCTATCATAGCCATCATAATTATCATCTGATGGATAACGTATTTTTCATACTTTTAATTACTACTTCCATGTTAATTTTATTTTACATTATGATAACAGTTCTTATATAAATTAAGCAACTTAATAATGCTTAATTTATTATTATTTGGTTTGATTGCACATATGATGTCATTCTACAATGTAAATATGCCTTTTCCCATTGATATACTCTGCCACTGCGTTTAGTAGAATTCACACACAGAACCACTAACTAAATATCTTTTAAATGAGTTATTAAAGTTATATGGATTTAAATTATATTTTAAATATATGCATCAATCTTTCCTGCCTACTTATTAACCTGGAAAATAACCCCAAAAATGCACCCCAAAAAATGTACAACTGATACGTACTCATTCAGAACTAAACAGGAATTTGCCAAGAGGTATCTTATCTATAACTTGCCACATGTTATTAATAATACCCCAAAATAGTTACAGAGAAGATATGAACTCATAGTTTGCGATGTTTTACAAATTATGCAAACAATTATTTATAACAAAAGTATGAAGATACAGGTACAAGCTATTTTTGCTGTCAAAATCGACTAAACCAGTAACATATATATGAATGTGCGACTACTACCAATAATCATGTTTCTTTTGCACACGCGCACTGTCATTACATTTTGCATACATGATTTAGTTAATTATATTTCACTGGTGGCTCCTATGAGAGCAACTGTAAAGTCTTTATTTGAATCACTGACCCTTATTAAGTTATATTGTGTTTGTATTCTTTATGTGAACATACTAATGCATATTTTGTTCTGTCACTCAATTTGTAGTTGTAATGTAAACGGGATCAAAATAAACTTATTTGTTGTTGTTCTTGTTCTTGCCTACCAAATGTCATGCTTATGTCATGGTTTGAACAATTCCCACATATTTTGCGGTCATCTTGGAAGTGGCTGTCATTTTAATGGTGTTACCATTGGTTCCCACATTGGACACCAATTATTTATGATTCTATGTATAATATTAATGTATATGTACACCAAATTTCACGCTTCTATCATGATTAGATCAAAAGAATCCCGCATATTGGAAATGGCTGTAATCTTAATGGTGTTTCCAGAGGTTACCAAGTTGGGTACAATCATTTGTGAGTTTGCATATAATAAAGTGTATGTCCACCAAATATCATGGTTCTATCGTGTCCACCAAATATCATGCTTCTATCATGATTTTTTTTTAAATGCCACATATTTGGCGACCATCTTAGAAATGGCAGTCATTTTAATGATGTTCCCAGTGGCTTCCACTTTGAGTACGAATCAGTCCTGATTCTACTTATAATAAAAAAACACGTCCACCAAATTTTGTGCTTGCGTCATAATTTGAATAATGTCCCAATATTTGGCCGTTTAACGACTATACTAACATGCAGACGTAGGACGACAATGGTGTTAGCAAATATATATGTATGGACATGTCTGACGCTAATTTCTCTTAATGATATGTAGCAAGATAAACAAATCAATATCATACATTACATAACATTAAATTAACAACAATACTCAACTATCTCCAGTAAACCGCCAACGAGACGGTATAGAAGACGATGTATGCTATCGCATCACATGTATCACTGAACACTACATATAACATATAACAGTATTACATATTTAGGAGGGTTGGCTTCAGAAATGTGCTGATATAACGTTCGAAGCTGACGCAGCGGCACGATGTTGGAAGCTGCTTCAAACTCACAACTGAAACTGCATTACGACTACGTATGAGATGTCTTAACTTATATTCCATACGCTAAGTGCTGATATAAATTGGGATCTTGGGACTTATGGAGCTTGGGACTTATGGCCGAAACTTTGGAAGTGTCTTGGCCAGTCCGGCTGTGACGATCGTATCCATTCAGTCTTGGGCTGTCGTTCACGCGGCATCAGTCGGCGGGCACTACCGCGTATTTTCGTTCGAGTTCATCGATGACACCTCGGGCCTGTCAAGCGCCAAGTACACTTCAGACAACACATTTGCATACGAATAGGTTTTTACACAAACTAATCCATATTAAAGGGAATTATAAAATCACGATGTTCGGCCTATGCACATATAAGAGTTACTAAAACATAACCATTTGTAACTATAATTAAGACTATCACGCAGGTGGTTTACTAGGAAAACATTATTGAACACACAGCATCTTTATTTCATGGGCCGCGCATTACTGTTAGATAACTCTATGTCTGGTAATATCCGCTTGCCAAAAGAAAATATATTTGTATACACCTATTCCTATACTTGCCAATAGGATATGGCCATGCTGTCTGTGTCCAAACTCCAAATTTATGTGACAGGTTGTGGATTTTGTTTACTAAACTAGTCCTTTTTCTGACAAAATACCACATTTGTTTGATACTTTGCGTCGGTTCTGTGTATTCCGACCTCCCTTGATACGTCATTTGTAGTCTAGGTTATTCCGATTTCATAGAACTGCGCAAGCGTTTATCGGTCGCGCTGGTTAACATATCAGTCCTCGGTCAACCGGAGAAACGACCGGAATCTCCCACTCCACCACTGCATTAAGGGTGGTCGCACAAGTTCTCAAAGTCCACATAAAAACGTATAGCATTGCGCAGTGGTGGGTGATGGTTTGGGCGTCACTATGTTTCGCGGGACAAACGAATGAGCTTTATGTTATGTGCTATGTCACGTACTGAGAGGGTGGGTGGTGGTCTGAACCAATGCTAAGCACTATGCGTTTTTGGACTTCAACATCTTATGAGACAAACCATAAGCTACCAACTGTATTAAGATATCACATTTTGAGCATCCACTGAGTAGTCGCTTTAAACAGATTTGACCGTAAATTGGCTGATTACCTAGAGTTTAATTGAACGTATGAAAACAGAAACCGTTATTAAAATTAACATTACAGCGTCAGCAAGTATTAGAGGCCCCGTTTGGTGTAGAACATATCCGCAATAGCGGCAGTGGTAGAAGACGAATTACAGCGCCAGTAGCCAATATGAGCAACAACTCACCCAGACATAAAACGTGGCAGCTCCGGCGCTAACGGTCTGCACTTCAGCCAAACGATACCTTCCCAGGATCGCGTTGCTCTTTGACACCTTATCAGGGTGAATCTGGGTGATGTTGAAGTCCAAGATCTTCCTGTTTAAGCCTTTGTCGCCGGTTTGGCAGCAGATTTTCCGGCACTGTTTCCAATCCTGGCGATTGATCAAATATTGACACTTTTGTGGTTTCATCCATAATGAATGTATTGACAATATGGCAAGAGGAGCATAAGTGATGTCAATGTTCACGATAATATGAGTCTATCTCAAATATAAATTAAATTGTTGTTTGATAGTTATCTCATTGCCACGCCACTCTATTCCGGTAACTATGATTAATATAGTTATTTAATTTGTCGACAATTTAAAGTAGGCACCAAAAATCCATATTTTTCATATGTCCAAGTTAAATCGTACATATAACAACGTTCACTATAAATTGAGCATATATATATATATATATATATATATATATATATATATATATATATATATATATATATATATATATATATATATATATATATATATATATTTGTCTAATATTCGTAGACAAATTCACAGCATTGTCAAACGTCATATTCAAATTAAGCAACCTCTTGAAAGATTCCATGTAGGTGATACGTAACCTTGATTGTTTTACTACGAACATATGGGTCAAACAAATACGTTCTTTATAATTGATTTTGTTATTGCCAAAACGTTGTCTGTTGATAATATGATAAATATAAATTAAATTGGTAAATGCCACGCCACTCTATTCCGCTATGATTAATATAGTTATTTAATTTGTCTGGGCACCAAAAATCCATATTTTTCATATGGTGATATAACAACGATATAAATTGAGCTAATATATATATATATATATATATATATATATATATATATATATATATATATATATATATATATATATATATATATATATATATATATATATTTGTCAACTGTTGTCCGACAGCAATCGTCTATTTTAGACCCTTCGATTGTTCTCTGACACCCCTAGTCACAGATCCATTATGACAAAGCATGTCTGCGAATGACCAAGAGACATCTGTGTCACCTGTTCGCTGTTACCGTGCCCCTAATTAAGGAAGGTGTTCATTGCGAATTATTTTTCTCGTAATTATTGGCAGAGTTTGTTAAATTGTTCGAGGGACCACGAAGTTAACCCCCTTATGAAAATGTACCAAGATATACCGTGGTATACCATGGTATACCATGATGCACCGTTGTAGACCATGGTATGCCATGCTTTGTCATGTATTGTGCATGCTAATGGCGTACCTGTTTCGAAGCACCACGGTATATCATAGCTTACCACTGTATATCGTTGTATTTTACCATGGTTTAACTGTTTCAAAACACCATGGTATATCTTGGTATTTTACCATGGTATGCCATGGCATAATGTCATAAGAGTGTATTTACCGACATGAGTTCCTCGTCTTCTCCTAGCAGCATCAACGCCGCCTGTATCACCCTGTGCAGGATCTTTGGCGGATGGTCGTAGCTACGTATCTCTGATATGGTCGTTTTGTCGAAATCTAGGATAACGTGCTTGGTTTGTGCGCGGCGGATTTGTCGTGCTACAGTGTTGCGGGCTGATATTAGATCGTGCTTCATCTTACTGCTGATACCTTGACTTTCGACCTTCTTTATGACTTCTGAGATGGTAGTGCTGTCGCGCGTTTCCATCGCCTTTTTCAACTCTGTTATCGAAACATATTTTGTATGACACTACTAGTTTATAACACATGATTGTGATGGTTTATCGCGGCATTCTGTTATGGCGTAATATAGATATTCCGCAGCCTTCTTCGATACACAAGACACACCAATATATATATATATATATATATATATATATATATATATATATATATATATATATATATATATATATATATATATATATATATATATATATATATATATATATATATTAAGGATGTATGCCGACTTTAAAACTACAATCTACATTGGTGCGGAATATCATATGGGTAATAGCTGCCTTTTTTCATTTGTTGAAGTTAATCACATACATTTTCTACAGGAAGAGCCGGATTTCATATGGACACTCTGTCCGTATGAAAGGTCTGAAGAGGCACTGCACATTTAATACAGTATTGTGGGTAATGGTTCAAGTCAACAATCTCCACGAGAAGCACCTTGGCTGATACACTTAATTCCCATGGATGTCATTATAAGGTAATTAGTGGAAACGCGCTTCTGTATCACAGGAGTCACCAATCTCCACGGGAAACGCCTTGGCAGATACATTTAATTCCCATGGATGTCATTATAGGGTAATTAGTGGAAACGCGCTTCTGTATCACAGGAGTCAACAATCTCCACGAGAAGCACCTTGGCTGATACACTTAATTCCCATGGATGTCATTATAAGGTAATTAGTGGAAACGCGCTTCTGTATCACAGGAGTCAACAATCTCCACGGGAAACGCCTTGGCTGATACACTTATTCCCCATTGTTGTCATTATAGGGTAATTAGTGGAAACGCGCTTCTGTATCACAGGAGTCACCACGAGAAACGCCTTGGCAGATACACTTAATCCCCATGGATATCATTATAGGGTGATTGGTGTGAACGCGCTTCTGTACCACAGGAACAAACGGAATCATCGCCAGAGGAGATGTTTTGGCGAACGACTTGCATATGCATTGATTTACTATATGTGAGTGACAAACCAGCAACATCATCATACACATGCAACCAATCGCCGTCCGTAGAACTGCATTATTTTCAGTGTAAGAATCATCTGATTTATTACGATATTATATTTGCTGGCAAAATTAGTGACAGCGAAACTATTACAACGGCACATCAATATTTCCCGTTGAAATATTCCCACATAGCCAGCGTATAAACTCCTTGCTCAAAAACTAAGCTCTCCTCAAATGCTTTCTGTATAAGTCAATTTATCTTCTTCACTTACTGGATTTCATTTCAATCACGTTTAATTCTTTTTCAGCCAAGCGAACACATTTTTCGTCACCCATGCCCGCATCCTTGCATTCACGGATGGCCGCTTCCATTCGCTCGGGATTCTTCATGCCGACTGCCTGTTTCAGCTTGTACATATGCATTTTTGACGTGATGTCTGCAACGATACCCACACATGATAGTAGCAGTGTCTCTGCACAACGCGCTAAATGGCGAAATTGTTTTTACTCAACACGTCTTCGGATGGGTCTCTAGAAATATACTCACCAATTATGTTGGCATATTCCGTTCTCTTGTAACACGAAAAGTTAAACTCCTCTAAAATTTTATTTCAGGCAAAATAAATTATAGGCGTTGCTATCAATCGACAACGGATTACATTAAGCTTAGTTAAAAAAGGACATAAAAAATTCTTCAAAATGTTGAACAATACTACCATCCATAGCAACTAGTTCCTGTTATAGACAATGAAGCTATTGGCTTCGAGAGTCCAACACTTCCTCATCTACGAGCAGCCGGTTTGTTTTGGTGTGTAAACCATCATTGATAATGAAGAGATCAAACTTTGAGCGACACTTCGTAACGAAAACATGGTAAATATGATGATTTCTAGACAATGCTGAGGATGGGAATATATTATATCACCTGTCAGATTGGCAAAGAACATGTTGGAAAGAAGATAACTTATATACAGATGGTATTTGCGTTGTTCATATTGCAATGCAGTAATCAGAAACATGTGTAGTCTACGCATATGAAATACAATGCATTAATTCAGATATACTGCATTGTTCGTTGTAGTGGTTTTTGCTTGAAATAATGTACACATGAATACACAACTAATGATATTGTGTTTCAGTTAAGCAATAAAAAGTTTATTGTACACATTGTTCAACTACTATAAGGGAAAGCTTCGTTTTTTTAGCATACACATATGTTTTACCCGTGAACATTATCACCAGGCACCAACTTGGTGTTTCACCAGGCACCAACTTGGTGTTTCACCAGGCACCAACTTGGTGTTTCACCAGGCACCAAATTGGTGTTTCACCAGGCACCAACTTGGTGTTTCACCAGGCACCAACTTGGTGTTTCACCAGGCACCAACTTTGTGTTTCCTGATAATATTCATAGGAACTAATACGAAGATGTCCCCAAGCTTTCCTTAGCTTACCAAATCCCTCATTCCTGAAGGAAATATTACTACTCATTTCCCCTTGTACTAGTTCGCTTTGTAAACCGTACCCTGTATCTTTGTTAGTTAGTCTCAATTTCCCGGATGCAATCTCAAAGTTCAGACAACACCATCCCACATTGTAGATGTCAAATATGTTTGTTTTATGAACACATATGTTTGATATTTAACAATACTTGTTGAACTGCACTATATATTATACATTGCGAATAATTCGTGTTCACCTGCCAAGCCGCCTGCATCCTCAGCATAATAATAACTAGGCGGAAGAAGGAAATAGAATATTTTCACGCATCTTAGAGCCATCCTGAAGAACACATATACTGCTATTGTCAGTCCCTGTCTAGTCTAATATACAAACATCATGAATTTCACTCGGGTCATAACTGTCATTATGCCCTGCGTTTGGTCGTTTAGTGATTCGGTAAGGCACATATTACGATAGACCGTGGTAGACCATGGTATGCCATGCTTTGTCATATATTGTGTATGGTAATGTATGGCATATCATGGTTTACCATGGTATATCATCGTTTACCTGTCTCAATACACCATGATATATCATAGTGTTTTATCATGGAATACTTAGGAAATAATGCACTGTTTGTTGATGTCACGAGAGTGTTACCAGCCAGATAACATCACGAGTGTTACCAGCCAGATAACATCACGAGTGTTACCAGCCACATAACATCACGAGTGTTACCAGCCAGATAACATCACGAGTGTTACCAGCCACATAACATCACGAGTGTTACCAGCCACATAACATCACTTCCTACATTTGTAAATAAGTATGCTGCTAGCCCAGTTTCACGAAACACTCGTACCCCACGAACGAACTTATGCTTGGTTTGTGATATTCTTCTAGAAAACATGAACGTATGCATAAGCTGTTATATCTGAATATTTGGTACACATAACTGTAAACAAATACACTGCAGCACATGACTATGCATTAATAAACATATCTGCTTAATAAAATGTGGGTCTCATATCCACGCGTGTGATGTATATGTGTGTTCTGTTTAGTTCAGGCTAAATGTATTTAATTGGACATTATCTCACTATCTGCTCCTACGTCAATTAGTCAAATCGGTGTTATTACAGAAACAGATCGGGAGAAGCCATGGTAAGATATTACATTCAATCTAACATTGAATCAGGGTTTGGCGCAGGGAGCCGTTTGGCACACACACACACACACACACACACACACACACACACACACACACACACACACACACACACACACACACACACACACACACACACACACACACACACACACACACACACACACACACACACACACACACACACACACACACACACACACACACACACACACACACACACACACACACACACACACACACACAAACACACACACACACACACACACACACGTCCTAGACGTATGTGGGAAGTATTAAGCTGCGCTGTAATTATTGCACGAAAATTAGTCAGTCACATAATTCCATCGCTGTCTGATATATCGTACAACGGAGCGAACTGGTTACTATTAACACACACGCATGCGCGCACGCACACACGCACGCACGCACGCACGCACACACACACACACACACAAACAATCACACCTATGCACGAACACCAGACCATGTCTTTCCAAGGAATGTATCTGTACTGTATTGTATTAATACACTTGGCATTGAATAGTTCGATCTCAGATTGCACGGAGAGAATTGATACTGTCGTCCACGCGTCGTCCTTCACACGCCATCTGTGCGGTTCGGTGGCTTCTGCTATTCTATTCACACAACCTACGGGTTCAATTGTTGTTGTTTTCAGGACCTGCCGTTCTCCGTTGCAACAACCACCGTTAGCATGTGTTCACGTAGAACATTCGTGGATATTTCGCCGAAGGTGGTATAACGAACCTCAGAAAATGGTATGGAACGAAACGATACACAACAGCATTTTGTAGCATTTAATATACAATGTGAATTTATTTTAGAATATGTTTTATTTTTGCTTTACGTTGCAGGAGAAGACGCAGAAAGGTGGCGGATCAACGCAGGACAAGAACAAGAACGGTGAATTGTAGCAGAAATACAACGACAGTAAGTGCGCGCCGGTACTCTCGCCGGTACTCTCGCCGGTACTCTCGCCGGTACTCTCGCCGGTACTATCGCCGGTACTCTCATCGGGTTACGTGCAGGATTTGTTTGGCAAATCGGATATTGATATGTTTTATGTGTGTCGTTGATATAAACATACTAAGACTCCTCCGTCGGTGTAGTTTTGTCACATTGAAGCCACCTGCGCCATCTGGTGTGTATTGTGCCAATCCTAGCATGTCAATTCTAAAACCTTAACTTCTCGATGTATAGAAGCTGTGAAACAGTGAAGTAGCAAAACAAAAAGTAGCGAAGTAATGAAGTAGCCTAGGGAAGCAACGATGGCAAAACAACGAAGTAGCGAAGTAACGAAATGCTTTTAGCTATGCATGACTCACACTTAGTTACGTATGTTTACACTTAGCTATGTATGTAACTCGTGTTTCTGTTAGCTGTGCATCAAACGCGTTCACCTACGCATAGGTACACTTAGCTGTGCATGTAGCGCGCTTAGTTACGTATGTATCGCACTTAGCTACGTATGTAACGCGTTCAGCTATATAGTAACACGTTTTGGTATGCATTCAACTCTTTTTGTTATGTGTGTGTTGCACTTAGCTATGTAGAAACGCTTTTAGCTACATGTAGATCGCATGTAACTATGTATATAACGTTTTCTGCTATAATTATGGTAGCGCGTTGTGCTCTGCGTACAGTGCAGCTAGCTTCCTTTGTGCTGCATTTAGCTGTGAATGTGTTGCACTTAACTATGTATGTAACGATCTTTACTTAGTAGTAGCGCTTTTAATTATAACTATTTACGCATTTAATTTACACACACGCACACGCACACGCGCACGCGCACACGCACATTACTTACTGTTGCTAGCTTAGGTTCATGCTCAAGTCTCAAATCTCGAATTGAATTATCAAATCTCAAATGTTTGGCTGACAAGTTCCAAGTAAGTCATAAGTTCCAAATGTTGGAGTTTCAAGTCAAGTCTCAAGTTTTGTAAAAGTGTAACTCGAATGCGCCTCGAGTCGTACTCGCGGACTCGATACCCTGCTCTGTGTATTACGTTGACACACGGATACCATAAAATACGGAACATTTCTTCATGAAACTGAAGGTCATATGGGAGTTAAACTGCAAAGGATTATTGCTTGACACGAAAGCCAAGAACGCCTGAATATATCTCAACGTCCGGCCTCCATTGTGCGCAGCGCGCTGAACTTACCGCCATGGTACTTCTGCCACGTTCCGCTGTCTGTTCTCTGAGGTCTGCTCTACAACATAAAACATCCATAAAATAACATAATCCAAACTGGTAAGTTTATGTTAAGAGTTATTATAGGCAAACTCGTTGTGTTTTTGGTCATACCATTTCTCTGCAGTATTCGCTATGCTACTGTCAGTGTTGACAATACGTCCGTGCCCGCGCCACAGTCGGTACTTTGTGGAGCAACGCTTCACGACCACAGCAGTAATAGAACTCCAGTGCGTTTTGCGAGGTGCGTGTCAATAGTGGGTTAATCAGAAGTCGCTCGCCCGCGAAGGTTTTATACAACAGCGGGGACGCGTGAGCTTATGTTACCATTATTTCAATGCAGCCTATATTGAGTTTGTTGACCCGCCAAATACCAGTGTACCTGGTAATTTATTTGCGGATTCATAAAATTTAATCTAACTATGAGTGCGTGCGTGCGTGCGTGCGTGCGCGCGTGCGCGCGTGCATAATATTTAAAATCCTAATTTGCCTCAATTTAATTAAAACATATGTTTTCTAAGATAGTACTTGTAATACTAAGCACTATTCCAGATGAATAAATGTTATATTTCTTTGTTGGTGACGTTCGATGGTTTTAAAACATTTGTGTAAATGCCCGGAAGGTTGATCATCATTACGCGCGGATCTTACGAGTACAAAATATAAAAGCTGAATATATCGATTGGTAGAGGGTTTGTCTCACAACCCGTTGTCACGTTTGACAATTATTCAACGTTATTGTATTAGTTAGTATTAGTACTATCTAAAAATATGTCTAGCTTATCTTTATAAAAGATTATACTGAAACTATTAAATTCAAAACAAATATGCAATGACCGCGCACTCACGCACGCATAGACGCAAGCACGCACGAAAAAATACATAGACGCACTCACACATGTATACATGCTTACAAATATATTACACTGGCGTGATCATTTATCTACGCTGAAATGGAGCAATGATAACTAACACAAGCCTTCGCGTCACTGTGTTGTATAACACATCTGCGAACGAGTTATGATTAACTCATCTTCAGGACACAAACAAACGCCGAGGACGCGTTCACACAATGGGCCGTTCACAACTGTCGACATTTACGTATTTGTGCAAAGCGTACTAAAGGGGGAGGGGCGGGTCAAGGCCCGCATACATTTTTTTAATGTCGGTCGGATACGAAATGTGACCACCTTTGCGTCGTGCAGCGCCGCGCGGCGAACTGTAACGGAACTACTATTGATTTAAATCGCGTATCCGGTCACGATGCGGCGCTGTAATACAGTCCGACATCTTGGAAATGCAAAGCTTCGTTGAAAACAGTTATCAATATGACACCATGGAGTTTTTAGAAAAACACAAAGCTTTAGCATTGGAGATTAATGTTTGCAAATATATTCTGATGATTAATATTGTATGTTCTATATGCATGCACTGTGTCCTGACACTGCTACATCGATATATGTTTTCATCTGGTAAATTATCAACTTATAGTACTAATTTGGGGAGTGTGTTCGAGAATTAGCGCGCTTTGTACGAATAGGTAAATGTCTACAATCGTGAACGGCCCCTAATGGGCACACCAGCACATGCTTCGTGAACGGCCCCTAATGGGCATACCGGCACGGGCTTCGTGAACGGCCCCTAATGGGCATACCAGCACGCTCTTCGTGAACGGCCCCTAATAGGCATACCAGCACGGGCTTCGTGCGAACTAATTATTAAGAGCCGAGAGATAAGAAGCAGTTCACGCATAACGAAGGAGTGACAGCTCCATTACCGTGAACACAACAGTGGCTCAGTCGCGGTAGACGTGGTTGACTGCACGGCACATAGAAAAGGAAGATATTCCAAATAACATAATCAGCAATTATACGTGTATGACTGGGACAGTGGCTAGTATTGATGCTAGCTCACTGTGTTTTGGTGGACTGCCGAGTAACGCTTCAGGAGATGGTAAAAACGTTACACGCGCCACCTGCTTGTACATTACACGGTTCACGAAATACGAGTCGACGGAAGTAATTGAGCAAACCGTATACAATAACAGACTGTGTTGCGCGAGTCGGCAAGATAATGATTGGAGATATTTAAGAAATCTAAATGTGGATCAGTATTAAGGGGACTTAATTAAAGAGTAGTGTTCAGGACATTGCTAATAGATGGTTCACTTAATTATTGAGCGCGGCTCCTGTTGCGTCGTCTTTGATACTGAAGCCTACATATGGTAGACGAGCTAATGTCACGGCGACATGGAGTAGTTGGTACTCCGGCATACTACAGACGCGCACACGCGCACACGCGCACACGCGCACACGCGCACACGCGCACACGCGCACACGCGCACACGCGCACACGCGCACACGCGCACACGCGCACACGGTGGGTTAGGTATAAGAACCACCAGTCTGTGAGTCCACGACAGATTACACATTTACCCCCTGTGTGGAATATTTTACCTACCCTGGCACAAACACCAGGTGGGTGTGAATTACGGCCTGTTTATGTAAAAGCCATCAATTAATCAAGAGAATAGACCAGAGTGAAGACACCCGAGTATAAATGTAGTGGAGAGAAGACTGCGATGGGCAGGACACATACAGAGAATGAGTGGGGAAAGTTTGGGAAAAAGAGCATGGGAAACAGAAGAGGGTCGTAGAAGGAGAAATGGAAAGCCGACATTAAGGTAGAGGGACATTCGTAAGAGAGATACCGAAAGGTCAGAGATGAACAGCTGGGAGTGGGAGAGATTGGAGATCGCGATGGATGGAGACGACTTATAGATATGGCGGAACATATTTAAAGATATCCAGCTCACCAAAGGAATAACCAGTGACGTAACGCCCAATATACTGTTAAACGTCTGCCATATATTCAAAGGGATTCAATTACACGGAATTGTTTGCTCTCCCGGAATAACAAATGAATACATATGTGCGTCGTGTGCCATAAAAGCCAGTCGAGTGCAGGTTATTAACGTGTAATTGTAGATTACATGTAATTACGGAGCAGCACAGACAGCAAACAAACTGGTGGCGCCAAGACTGGAAAGCAATCAGTCATACATTCATGTCTTCATTTTAACATTGTTTGTTTTCAGGAGCGAATAATTAAAACACTATATTTTGAAGCATTCCCTGCATTTTATCATGAGACTCAGTCGGTCAAAACACTTCACCATTTAGCGTTTTGTGCAGAGAAATCGCGAAAATCCAGTTTTTTTCGCGTGCGTGCAGAGATTGAAGTGTGTCTGCCAATGCGTTTCCTTTGGAGACCGTTGTAAGTTTTAGTTTTCTATGGTCATACATACCATTGTCAACTCTAATGGAGATTGATGGTTTAATAAAGTTATGCCGACATGTGTGTCTAACTAATTAAAATGTTTCCTGTTGTATGTCAATGACAGTTGAGGAATGTTTGCATTATGCTCCATCTGAATACTACAAATAAGCAGTTATAATTATTTGTAATTATTTTGAGTTAAGCAACAGTCCTTTCCATCACAAAGCTGACAAAGGCGGTGAAGACTCGCGACAGAGTTACCATCTCGCGATGAAGAAGGCGAAGAGTCTAGGAATTAACAATGAGCTGCACCACGACCTAATCTCAGCCATCAATATGGTAGTCGTAAGGACTGAATCGAGTCGGACTCGGGTTGCACACTTGCGACTTGACTTGGAAATCGGGAAAATGAATCGATACTTGACTTGGAGATAACTGACTTGAGACTTGACTTGCTAGTTTGTGACTTGCCAACAAGTCTGACGGCTGGAAACGTACGCAAAACGAGATTTTGTTGTCGTGACCAGCCGCACCGAATACACTACTTCTTACATACTTATTATGATTGGCTAATTTTGTGGCGGGGTAATATCCGCTTAAATTTACGGTAAGATTTACCGCCGACAAATTACAACAATCACGACGACTGGTGAAATCTCACTGACTTGGAACTTTTGGAATTCAAAAAGATGAATCGAGATTTGACTTGATTTGCCGGGCAATGTTTTGAGATTTGAATTGACTTGCCTGTGTTTTACTTGCCATGAAGTCTGATGAGTCACATAACGTATTACCAACTGGCATTGTAGGGCCTAAACGTATTACCAACTGGCATTGTAGGGCCTAAACGTATTATCAACTGGCATTGTAGGGCCTAAACGTATTACCAACTGGCATTGTAGGGCCTAAACGTATTACCAACTGGCATTGTAGGGCCTAAACGTATTACCAACTGGCATTGTAGGGCCTAAACGTATTACCAACTTGCATTGTAGGGCCTAAACGTTTATTTTAGTCTTATACAACTGCGACTGTTGCGTATATGTTGTTTACCAAACGGAGTCTATAATGTTCAGTGACGCTGTTTTAACAACATTTTCTTCATCCGACGTCCTAAACTACACGCTAGGTGACAAGTAATGTATTAATGTTTGTTCGCGCTATGCATCACGTAACGTATGGTATGGTATGGTATGGTATGACATGGCATGGCATGGCATGGCATGGCATGGCATGGCATGGCATGATATGGTACTAACATTGAATGTTAATGTGCATAAGGTCACAAACTGTGTGGAGTCTATTAATATACAAATATATTATCTGACGGGCCGTATACTAGGCGTGTAGCAGGTCCGTGGCGCCATCTATGGCTTCAAGCGAAACAACACCGTAGTGACGAAGCAAGTGAAGACACGATGAATTCAGTCGAAATTGAAGGCAGTTGACAAGCAGAGACGAATCTGACAGAAAATAAATTAATCAACTACTACTGTATACTCATCTGATTAGCCAAAAACTCTCACAGTTGTCCTACAGCATGAAGTCTCATCATAGGCGACGATATAGCAGATGTTGATAATTGATAAAGAGATGGAGGTAAGAGATAAAGGACGCTAACCCAATGTGGAGGTGTTGCTTGCTTTAATAATTACAAAATGTACAGGAAAGAGGAGGTATTTGTCCAAGTTGAAACATGATCTACAGTGCGCCAGAACAGATTGGTTCACCTGAACACTGAGTACGCAATGGGACATCACACGTCGGGTTAACCTTCACAAGATTGGTTCACCTGAATACTGAGTACGCAATGGGACATCACACGTCGGGTTAACCTTCACAAGATTGGTCCACCTGAATACTGAGTACGCAATGGGACATCACACGTCGGGTTAACCTTCACAAGATTGGTCCACCTGAATACTGAGTACGCAATGGGACATCACACATCGGGTTAACCTTCACAAGATTTTGACCGACTTTACTTAGTGCTGCCAAAAACAGATAAACAAACTGAATAATAACACGATCACATCTCACATTTGGATGTCACTCTTTGTTTGCTAAGGAGAACTTGCACAACTGTACGCTGTCTTTTCGTGCATTGTTTTCACGTATGTCATAGTACGCTTTCATTCTTGCTTGTCGTTGCACTATGTGTGTTCATGTTTGTCACCATACGCTGTATTTTCTTGTATGAATATTTGTGTGCCGTCGTCGATAGCAGTCTGTGAATGTCGTTGCTCAAACATAGTTGCATAAACGTAAAGGTATGTGGTTACCTCGATAGTCAATACCACACGTCTCGGTATCTTAGGTATATCCCACACACACACGTACGCACGGACGCACGAACGCACGCACGCACACAGAAAGGGTCTACCACGCCCCTACATTGTTAAGCCGGCACTTTTCACGCCACCGACTGAACACACCTGAAGACAATGTCAGACAAGGCCAGCCGTGACGTTTGACACCTGACATGGGTTTCTGGCCCAGAACGTGTACTTAAAACCACTCGCCCGTGAGTCACGTGGGTGGATGTTTACTCTAATTGGCACCTTATAAAAACAAAGTTTGTGGCCGGACGCCTGACAGCTGACTTCACACCTTTGTGCAGTGAACAAACCAATTATCTTTCACGGGTCACTGAATCCTTTACTAAGACAAGGCTGTAAGAAAGCTACACAGACGAAATATACGAAACCGTCAAGTAATTATGATAAATGAGCATTACATTATGCATTTTTGTAGTTACGGATACAATACAAATAATTATATGCAAGGGTCGTACTTAAATGTTAAATTTTTACATACGGTTTATCTACCGTGTCGGAAATACCATGTCGTATTTTTTTTCGTGTTGGCGATATTTAATATCGCGTTTTATTGCAATTTCCATTTATCTTTTCACTACGCCATTAATAATTAATTAATAAGCATATATATATATATATATATATATATATATATATATATATATATATATATATATATATATATATATATATATATATATACCTGTCTACCTATATATACTAAATGTATTTATGTATTAAAAACAACGGTTCGCTTAATGGTTTCTATTGATCAAATCACTGGTATTCTTCATTAAAGGTATTCTTGTTAAGAATACCTTTATACAATTTGTTTCGATAAGAGACGGCGCTACGTCATTGAGAAACGTGTCACCGTATCTGGTGCAGCAATATAATCGATAACACACGCCATAGAGGAAACAAAAGTAACATTGTTGTGTAAGAGGTGTGAATTGGTCCGATACCGTCCACAGTTGAATGAAGTCTTTGTCATCCGTCAGGTGTCAACTGTCATACTATTGTCTCGATACTTCGATTTCTGGCTGTTATTGTGCGTTTCAGATGTCAATGTGTCTGTTGACATGTGCATCGTTTATTTATTATATTTGAAAACAATCGAATGCACACACATACAACAATTAACTAAAATATAGTATACGCAACAGTTTATGCGTTTCTGAATTTGTAGAATATGTTGTATTGCTGGATATTACGTGCTCAATATTTCGGTACATATTGAGCACGTATGCTACGTTAATATGTACGTAAAACACTACAATTAACGTAAACCTATTTTTCTCATATTTTAAAATGAGAGATTAAATGAATACTGGTGTTATGGTTGTTTTCTTTGTGCTTGGGAAATAACCCTGATATCTTATAAATAGAATATGATGTGTAGTACTCGATGGGTTTTCAGACCCGTAGTTACAATGATGCACACTTGTCTCCGTTGAATTCAATATTGTTTAGTCAGTTATGTGTTCAGTTAAATTAATATTTTTTTTAAAAAGAGCAGAGCTACATTTTCAGAAATATTTATAAATAATTAATAAATACTAATTAATAAATATTTGGATCTCATTCCACTGTTGGGGACAGGACTTTGTACAAATGCTTTATAAGACACTGATAAAACATATTTTCACCCTATCTCTCGACGGATTACAACTGGTAAGTCGAGTGATAGATTAAAGAGGAAACGAAAGTCATTGTCATTAGTGAGAGGCGTGAAATGGTCAAATGCGTGCCTTGGTTGATTAAAGCCGGCTGGTGTGACAAGTTGACACTATTTGTCCACGGTTGAATGAAATCTCTGTCATCCGTTAGGTGTGGGCAGGTCCTATTATACCATTGTCTCAATACTTCGATTTCTGGCTGACACTACGCGTGTCAGATGTCAGCCTGATTATTGATATGTGCATAAGTAGGTATAAAATGCCGCAGTTTCTGTGTGTCATTATAATCGTGACTGGTCACACAAAGAGAATCTGTCTTCTTTGGAACTGCCCAAGAGTACACGATAGAATCCATCTGCATCATTACATCTGCATTTGAGTCGATGTGTGAGATGGAGAGTACTGTGCAATCTACCACAGGGATTCTAGCTGGCACACAGTTCACAATGGACTTGTCATTTACCATACAGTCGACCAGTGAAGCAACGAGCACTGAATGGACGACGCCATCGCTGGCTACGTTCTCACAGTGGTACGACGAAAACGTATTCGAAGGCGTCGAGTACAACCCGGACGCTGTGCAGTCCTTGTCACTCGCCGATATTTCGCCAAAAGACTTCCTTTCGGCCGACGACATCCAACTGGAAGACAGCGGTTTCTGGACGTCTTCGTGTGACGGCCAGTCCTTCATCTAGTGACGTCAGTAGAAGCGGAAGAGGCGCTGACGTATCGATGTGTTTCTCTGACATTTCTTACGACGGCGACACCATCGCTGTCGACGACTGGGTCGACAATTTCACCCAGGCGTGCTTCGAGCCGCCGGCATGGCAACAAGAAGAGAAGCCGCGTGTCGCTTCAACTCAGTCTGGTTCACCTGACGTCATCACCGCGCCACCGCATAAAGTCGTTCAACAGTCTTCAGCAGATGACGCCATTTTCCCTCCGTATGCATTTTACAAATTGCCGCTGGAAAGAGTCGTCCGCTCAGTTGGCGCTGCTGATCTTCGTGGCGCCGATAACCATCTTGCACACTTTCCCGCCATAGCGCGCACGCAAGACGCGACAACGGATAACTGTCGCTTTGGAGCAGACGTCTATATGTTGACACCAGGCGACAACAAGCCGGCGACCGGCGACAGGACGACGACCATCTCGGACAAGAAGCCGGCCACATCGTACATGACCATGATCGCGATGGCCATACTAGGCACGCCACAGAAACGTTCGCTCCTCAACGACATCTACGAGTTCGTCATCCGCGAGTTCCCGTACTACGAGCGCTGCAAGTCTGCGTGGCGGAACAGTGTGCGACACAACCTGTCGGTGAACGAGTGCTTCGTTAAGAGCGGCCGAGCGCCGTCTGGTGGCGGCTTCTACTGGGCCATCCACCCGGCGTGTCGCGACGACTTCAAGCGCGGAAATTTCAACCGGCGTCAGGCGCGTAGTCGGGCACAGACCAACTTCCGGCAGCTCGAAGTCTACCGACAGCGTGCGCAGGTCGCTTGTTCGACGCACGCCACCGCACAACAAGACTACTATGCGCGCATGAGGTCTACACCGACAAGACAGAGCGACGTATGTGACAGTCAATCGGCCTCGCAGTACCACAGTAGTTCCTTAACTACTTACCACGACGAAACGGAACATCCCGGACACCACACAAACAACGATTGGTGTTAACTCATGCAGCTACATGGTTGAACACTTTCACAAAACATTAATGAAGAAAGTTGACTATTTTACAATTGGTGCTTAATTTGTCAGCATAACAATGCAGGAACACTTCGATTTTTATTTTGTATTGAGCGTATTTCATTAAATTGGATACAATTAATACAATTAATATAATGTAATGTAGTTATTTAAGTATGTGGTTGTATTAAAATGTGGTATGACTATTTGAATATTTATGTTATTTATTTCCGCGTTTAAATATGTGGCTGCAAACCTGATAAGCCCTGAATTTCTGGGGGAGTTGATTTTGTTTCAACCCATGGGATTATGAAATGCACTGTACGACGTAAAATCTTCATCAAAACCCTTACAATATATACATATTCTGAATCACAGAATATTTATCTTACCAATGGTAATAACACTATCAATGTTATGATTAACTGTGGCTAATTAGCATA
This sequence comes from Lamellibrachia satsuma, assembly GCA_033239005.1. Lineage (NCBI taxonomy): Eukaryota > Metazoa > Annelida > Polychaeta > Sabellida > Siboglinidae > Lamellibrachia > Lamellibrachia satsuma. Next base: position 2,702,139 of record BSQZ01000015.1, read on the forward strand.
TAATTAGCATATGTAAACAATCGCGAAGTGAAAAATTAAATACGAAATCTAGTTTTATTTCGTCACTCATGGACACAATAAAGCACAAAATGAGGCAAGTTTGGTACTGCAAGGTAGGCCTACATGTCCTCTATGAGCAGCAAGAGAAATTATAATAATATCTGCATTTACCTGTGAAATATTACAATTAGCATGCAAGTACTATGATTTTGGTTGATCGCATATATACATATAAAGCACACAAAACTGTTCACAAAATGCATAATAATGAATGTTTCATAGGTACATGTAATCTATTGACATATATATCAGAGCACACCATGTATTGTAGTATAATAACTGATGGAAAAGAAAAGAAAAATTCAAGGAATATAAATGCAGTAATTCTGCAAATGTTTCGTCAAAAGACAATGAATACAGTAAAAACTCATCATTGACACATCGATGTTGTTGTCTTGGCCGCTACTAATGTCATTTACATCCGAATTATCGGATGTAAAACCCAACAGATGCAATGCCCGCTCATAGTCTTCATAACCATGAATCGTAAAACGTTGACGAAATATCGATCACTTTCAAAAAATTCGCAAAAATACTAATAATCGACGGATCGATTCGAGAAACGGCTCAAAACGTCCGCACATGTGTTGTTTTCATCCGGGCACCAACAGCATAACCAAATCGAACGAGCGTGGCGCCACATAGCGATCAATATGAACACTACATCCCAACACCGAAATTTCGGTGTTCAGGGTGCACAATGTGCTATGACTACTTTAATAGTTTTGTTATTTATTTCCGCGTTTGTCATATATATTACAAAATATCCATTTATATTGGAACTGTTGAATTTTAAACGCACCATCATCGCCTAGTGCGATCAGTCGTGAACATTCGCATCACCTCCAAACATCGAAGACATCCAAAGATCAACAAGAAGAAGTTCAAAATCAAAGTCCTACAAGACTCCTCGTCATACAAATTGATGAAACGTTAAGTAACATACAAGATGTGTAGAGATTATAACGTTTCTCCAGACAACTCGACATACTGTGGTTAAATTCACCTGGTTAAAGTTCGCCGGTTCAGTACCAAATCAAGCATTGCAAACTAATATGTGATCGTTACTTCGGAAATAAAATAATGGTGCCACTTGTTTACATGTGGTATATTATGCCACATATGAACAACACAAGTAATATTACCCATTACCCATACGTCTTTAAGTTGCGTTTTTTTCTAGAGGTACTTACTATTATATACCTATGTGCATTATGACTGTTTAGCCAAACGAACGAACAACTTTCTGACTAGCTAGCGAACTATATAATCGAGACTAAAACGACGTCTTATGCAATTAGACAAATTAACTCGACAGGTGAACTTTCTTCCATATTCAGCTGTCTGGCCTCTTATTCCTGCTCTACAACATAAAACACAAATCAAATAACGTACTTCACAGTTGTACATTAAAGCAGCTACCTGAATTCAATGGGGAGGAAAAGGGGGCATAAGCCCTGCTCTTTATACTTCTTGCATCTGGCTATTCAAACTTTCGCTAGTTACAAGATCTGATGATAAAAGACAATCCTTTCAATGAATTTAACAAAAGTACATGCGCACTCTTTTGCTAAACCGAATGTGCACATTACTAAACTATTCACACTCCACAGGTTTGAATATCAACCAATCTGATTCGCGATGGGTTAATTTAATTATGGAATCAACAGAACGTGATATTAAATGTTACCGCGTTGTGCTTCTTTCCGTGCGATTTCTTTGCAATATTCGTTACGTTACTGTCAGTGTCGACTGTCGGTAAAACGTCCGTGTAATCTCCGCCGCAGTATAAGTTGTATTCCACTTGTAGCAATATGTGTCGCCTCGCCACAAGTTGTGTGCACATATTTGCGCATTACGTGTCCACGATATCAGTTCTGTTTAACGATTTGCACGACATGTTTCCCCTCCACCAGTTGTGTTTAACTTTTAGCACAGTATGGGTCGTAGCTACGAGTCGTGTTTCACTATTTGTACCGTGTGTAGCCTCGATATCAGTTGTGTTCAACTAGTTGAATGTGACCTCACAAATGAAAGCACTGCTGTGGACATTTGCACTGCACTGATGCAACATCGTTGTATGGCTTTATACATCAAAGAACACATTGTAAATCACGACAACGACGTATAACGTATTTCATTTAATAGTCCAATGTTATTACAGTTTTCCTAAGGAACTGGTATAAATACAAGCCGGTGTCGTTGTTCGTGCGTCGTTACTCCACCAGTGGATACGACCCGTAGTTGCAAATCCCACACACGTTGTTCGCGTCTCGCTCCAACATCATGTACCCGTCCAGGCCCCATGACGTGCCCCAGCTACAAGTAGGACACACGAATATATCGAATATTATCGTAGGGTGAAGTAATAGTGATGATGATGATGATAATAATAATAATAATAATAATAATAACAAGTAATGACTTTTAACGACACTTGTATAAAGTAAAGAAAAATAATGCAGAACTGTAGTTTTTGTTGTAGTTAAGCTTTGTTTACCCACGGCTTGGTTACGTGTGAAATTCTTTCGTTGCCACTGATTATAAAGAGTGGGATGTATTTTTACAAACAAAACATGTAATATGTACATCATTACGTGTTTTTTATTTAATCACATCTCCGAATAAGAGTATTTAAAATGATATTATTGTTTAAAATATTGTTTACAATCGCTCATCATAATCTTATGAACAATACTTCTACTTGGGTTTATTTTTCAACACGTAAGTAATAAATACATTATACGGTAACATAGTTTCACTTTTACTAGATAATTTATTGTGTAATTATTCTAACTGATCTGACGTGACCAAGTGTCTCTATTTGGTGTTAGCGTTTACATGACCAATTGCATGGAACAAATTATGTTAAGACTTTTATCCGCGTTGTATTTCTATGTCATTGCACAAAAATTGTGGCGTTCATTTATGAATAGTTTAAAACATGGTTCCGTTAGTGTTGACATGTTTGGTACAGTACACAAGCCACTGAGTTGAAACAACAAATACGAACATCTGGTGCTAACTTGGTGCGTGTTTAGCGACTAATTACCTGTTTTTAATGAGCCAGTATTTGGTTCCGTTGTGGGTGCCATAGCCGACGACAAGCACGGCGTGATTGGCGGATCGATTGGAGCAGCGTGGGTCGTTGTACACCCCTCCACGGTACGATCTAGTGACACGAACATGCATGAAAATACTGGCTGACACGCACGCATTGTTGCGCATGCATGATTATGCACGGTTACACACATAGATGATCCACTAATTAGACAGGACGGCTACGTGTGACCGTACAGCCGTGTGTAACAGAGGTAATATCGTACATTTGATATCACCCATTGTGGATCACCCGTGGCTGATGTTGTCCAATTATCCGTACCAGTCTCCACAGATGTCAACATTATCACGTTCGAGCGGAAAATGCCGTTCTTCCAATATCCTGCTTACCCGCCTTGTGGACGAAATGCCCCACTGTTTTATATTTGTACTTTAAAATCGATGCATTGGTTGCACACTAGACCGTTCTGTGTGTGTTCATGTCTAGCGTAGTACCCGGTGGCGGCGGCGGTTTATTCCAACAGCCGGACTGTTCGAAACCCATTCCTTTACACAATGACTTCGCGCAACTGCAACAAGACGATTCGTGCCCCGGTCTTCTTCACTGCAAACACAGCGTTCTAACCACTTCGGTACCGTACCCACATTCAAGAGGGCGCCACTTCACCTGAACATGTCTGCCCATTCCTCGTGCCTCGTGCCTCCCTTAACCCATAACCCTTAACCTACATCATTGTTTCTTCCATGTTACCAGATATCCTCATCGCCTTTCTAAAAGTATCCACGTAAATTTTTTTCTGATGGCTTCCTGATACCGCGTAGTCCGTCGCCAGTTGTTACGGTATGTTACAGGAGATTTCCAGGATTCGAGCAACAAAGTCAAACGTAGAATGCGTCGCCGGTCCTCTAAATTGCCAATTTCAAATCTTGTTGTAATTTAGCTACACCAAGGGCTCCCAAAACCACAGACAAATGGCACCATATATAATTTGTTGTATGTCGAAATGTCGCACCTTTGACTCAGAGGTAGTGTGAAGCAGATTCGAAGACGCATAGGTATTTCGGTGGTGACATTCCCAAAACACTGGTAGACGAATGGATATTTGGCGAAAACTGCAAATGTTTAGGGTAGGCGCGTTAGCGACATGATTAAAAGGGCTGGAGGTATGTGATTTTGACAAAACGTGTTCAGAATATCACTGACATGATGGCGGTGGCTGTGATTTTTTTTTAATAGAATTTATGATGGTCCAGTGTTCCCATGTTCATACTAAACGTTAACATGGCCACCAATGAATAATGCACTGTGTTCTGACTTCTACAAAGACAGCCTCGTTCGGGAAGTGTACCTGAATGACGGCTTCCGGGCATCGATGGCGACTGCTATTGGACCTATTTTTCCGACGGCGTGTTTCAGGGCTGTCTCATTCCTCTCCACTGCCACGTAGCCCGTACAGGTACTGCCGACCATGCTTCTTTTGAATCGACACCACTTCCTCTGAAATTGCAAGAAACAATCGCAATGCCAATGGCAGGCCGAATATCACTTTCTATTAATGTATGTATGTATGTATGTATATATGTATGTATGTATTCACCAAGCTGAAGGTGTACAGGGCAACAGTGCTCCCCTCGCTGCTCTACGCATGTGAAACATGGACAGTGTACCAACGCCATGCTAAGCAACTAAACCACTTCCACACAACGTGCCTCGGGAAACTCCTCAACATCAAGTGGCAGGACAGGATTCCAGACACTGAGGTACTTGCCCAAGCAGACCTGCCCAGCATCTATACCATCCTAATGCAGTCGCAGCTACGCTGGGCAGGACATGTAGCCCGCATGCCAGACCATCAGCTCCCAAAAAGGCTCTTCTATGGCGAACTACAGCAAGAAAAGCGGTCCCATGGAGGCCAGAAGAAGCGCTTCAAAGACACTCTAAAAACATCCCTGAAAGCGTTTGCCATCACCCCCGACTCCTGGGAACAAACCGCCATGGACCGGGCCAAGTGGCGTTCCTCCGTGCACAAAGGCTCCAAGATATGCGAGGCCAACAGGACCGCTGCAGCAGAGCAAAGGAGGCAAGCCAAGAAAGCCCGAGCCAGCAATCCTCAAGATGACGTCCCCCTCATCCCCTGTCCCAACTGCCAACGTACCTTCCGTGCACGGATTGGCCTTGTCAGCCATCTGCGCACTCACCAGATCCAGCCCAAACTACCCCCAGATGACTAGAGTGGTCCTCGTCGACTCGACGGACGAACATGAATGTATTCATCTACGACCCCACGGTCGGATCACCTGTGTTTTATCTTTTTTTAAATTCACCCAGCTATTACCCTTTCTACGAACTATCGAATTAGCCTTTGTGGCTATTACGTACAACTGTTACGTACAACTGTCCGCAACGCTACGTGACCCATTATGTACATTTGTGGACAACGTCATGCGTCTGTTATTGTTTGTCCAAATTTACGTTACAAGGCAATGCGTCGCAACATGTTACTATAACATGCAATACATTGACATGCAGCACCAAGTACCAAGGCATAGTTGGATATTTCTGAGATAATGTTGTCTATCCTAAAATGTAGTAAACACAGCCAAGTTATTCCGTCCGGAACATTGGCATTTTTGCTAGCGTACATAGTGTTTGCTACATTTACTTGTTGGAATAATAGTGAGTGTTCGTCAGGTTTGGAAATTGTATGACCCCACAAGGCACCTGGTCGATGGCTTGTTCCATCTGATTGCGCAGACTGGTTCGGACATGTCCGAAACGAGTATATTTGATAACTATTTAGAACGCGCAGTTTTTATCTGTAAATTGAATGTGGTATTTGTGTTGGGTGTATTGAATGAAAAGTCATTCATAGTTAAGTTGTTAATTTTTACAGCTCCATAGGGTCTGAACCGTCACTGTAGCCGTGTGTGTGAGTGTCTACTGATCGACGACACTGTATCTCATGATAATTGGCAGCAAAATCACGTGTGCGTTTAGACAAGCGACATGTCTTGACACTGGGACTTAGATATTGTCTCGTGACATTGCTGACTCGAGCTTTGATGACAGGTCACGACGTGTGCCCCTTCTGTCGTTCGTTGATTGGCCACTGCTTTAAAAACCCCAATTTGGCCCGACACGATCAAAGACAGAAAAAGGCCTCTGTGATAGGTCTCGCGAGTGTGTTTAAATGACAGATTCTTGCGCCGCAATATCACGCGACACCGTGTCAGCATACCTGTTAGATCATTACTAGTTCGTGTAATCCGGCCTTACCCGAAACAAATTCATGTTCACTTACCCGTGCTTCGTAGTTGTACGGCGTGTCAATATCACGCGACACCGTGTCAACATACATATTAGATCATTACTAGTTCGTGTAATCCGGCCTTACCCGAGACAAATTCATGTTCACTTACCCGTGCTTCGTAGTTGTACGGCGTGTCAATATCACGCGACACCGTGTCAGCATACATATTAGATCATTACTAGTTCGTGTAATCCGGCCTTACCCGAGACAAATTCATGTTCACTTACCCGTGCTTCGTAGTTGTACGGCGTGTCAATATCACGCGACACCGTGTCAACATACATATTAGATCATTACTAGTTCGTGTAATCCGGCCTTACCCGAGACAAATTCATGTTCACTTACCCGTGCTTCGTAGTTGTACGGCGTGTCAATGCCGCGGTTCTTCTTCACGTAGTTGTAAGCGTAGTACATCCAGCCTCCTCGGCAGCCGTAGTTACCTGGGGACGGCAAAACTGTGGTAAAGACACCGATTCTGCTGCCAAGTAAATACTCCAACTATCTGCACATGTTGGTGAACACGATTTGAGAAGATTTAACAACATTGCCATCCAAGACCATGTGGTGGGCAATTGGACACGAAAACCATTGACTTATCAAGAGTCCAACAATTGTTCATATATGTGTAACCCGCCTGAGATATTTGTAAACAATTTGTTAAACATATTCACGCTTTTTAAAACATATTCACGATCTTTTTTAAGTGAGAAAAGATTTTTTATCAATATTTCCATACCCATTCAATATCTTATATAATTTAAAATTGTTCTCCTGTGAACCGATTTGTCTCTATGATTGTTAACCCACATTCTTTTAGGCATTCTTCATAACTAAGGTCTCTCAGTTCTTGTATAATTTTAGATGCTCTATTCAGTACTCCTTCTAGCGTATGTATATATCCTTAATACGATATGGTCTCCAAGCTGGTATACATCATTCTAAATGAGGCATATTGCTTTATGTGTAAATATAATCAGCCAGCCAGCCAGCCAGCCAGCCAGTCAACCAAAGCGCATATGCGAAGATGAGTTACCTTCTCTGAAGCTACAGTCAATCAAGTTCTGCTCCGACAATTCGGTCAGGTTTCCCGTTGCCAAAGCGGTCTGTGCTTCCAATGCACCGGTAGTGGCGAAGGCATAACACGCTCCGCAGCGTCTCTGAAACAACGCGACAGACCACATTGAGTACAGGTCAATACAGATGCACGTCGTCGGTACTGTCACGTTTACCGTGGACACCACTCTCGACTACGACCTAATAATTATATTATATTACTGTTGTTAATGTGGCCAGAGAGACTAATAACTGATAACGTAACAACATAATAATTAATAATGTCGGTAGCGGTGGCGGTAGCGATGAATAGTGATGAATATTTTTTAATTAAATTGTTGTCATGCGTCGATAATTAGCCAATATATAACGTGGTTTTCGTGCCACAATAAAACTAGTGTTGCGGAACTGATAGTATCAACTAACCAACACTAACACAAAGAAAATATGTTAAATATTAGCATTACATCCGTGAGATATAGTCAGGTCTACCTGATTTTTAACGGGTGTGACTACACCGTGGTCTCTCCAGTCGACGCTTGAAGGAAGAGACCGCTTGTAGCGTCTTCTCACGGACAACTCAAGGTTTCTTTCCAACACGCACGGATATTTGCAGACCGGGTTTTTTGGCACTCGTAATCGCAAAAAGTATGTTTGATACTCTGACGATGTCTGCAAAACCAACAAACCTACATCTGTACAAATAACAAATATAATGCACTCGTGGGAGTGGCTTAGTCACTCGTGGGAGTGGCTTAGTCACTCGGGGGAGTGGCTTAGTCACTCGGGGGAGGGGATCAGTCACTCGAGGAGAGGCTTCGCCACTCGAGGGATGGGCTTACTCATTCGAGGGAGTGGCTACATCACGGCGCTGTGTGCTCCAGTTGGTCAGTCAACACTAAAATTTAGTTATGTCTAGACCCTGCGACCTAGATATTGACTCGCGCCATTCCGACTTGAGCTTTGATGAACGTTCTCGATAGGTGCACGTTGCTATCGGTCGCTGATCGGCCACTGCTTCCAAATCGCAGCCAACACAATCATAGTCACCCACTGGCGTCGCTAACCGTTCTCACTGTGGCATCTACATGGTCGATTCTTGCACTGTGATATCACGCGACACCGTGTCGGCCAACCAACTGTACATATTATCGCTCATAAAAACGGGTCTTTACCCGCATCAAATAGTGTGGCTTAAAACATGTATTTACTGGTTGCAAAACCACAAGATATATGCAATGTGCTTTTTGGTCTCAGAATGGTGCGTTATACTGGCAAGTGTTTAACTGTGGTTAACTAGTTTGTGGTTGGACCAAGGCGCAACTGCGTATGCTTCAAATCGACTAGTCAGAGAACAATAGGTCGCGGTCGAACGCTCCAATTATTACAGAAATAAATTATTAGTGCATTTGCTTATTTGTATTTGCGTATTCAAACTATTTAAACACAAACCAAATCGGAGTAATCATTGAGGCCCATTTTGAACTTGGATTTGCCGCGTTTAAACAGTGCATTGTGTTTCTCTATGACGCTGTAGCATTTCTTCCAGGCGACGTATCTGCGTGGGAAAAGAAGAAACTGTCATGTCATTTTCATGCACACACACACACACACACACACACACACACACACACACACACACACACACACACACACACACACACACACACACACACACACACACACACACACGCACGCACGCACGCACGCACGCACGCACGCACGCACGCACGCACGCACGCACGCACGCACGCACGCACACACACACATATGCACGCACGCATACACACACACGCACACGTCGGGGGAGTGAGTGGAACGATATGTCCATTTCCGACACCAGGTCAGTATATATATATATATATATATATATATATATATATATATATATATATATTCATTACATGTTGTAAGCTGATATTATTATATTAAAGCGAAACAAAGTCATGATTTGGGGTTTGTGCACCTACAAGAGTTCATAAAAACTAATCATTGGACACTAGATTCAAGAATATCGTGCCAGTGATTTATTCAGAATTTATTCTGAAAATGGGAGATTCTGGATAAAGTTTTTCTGAGGGCAGACCTGTTGATCAGGGCGACCAATAAGCTCCTCATGTTTTAGGAAATCAATGCAGCAAGACGTCCGCTACAACGCGTTAAGCGATTTTGACCGAAATCAAAGCGCTGACTGGTATACACTCTCAAACAAGCGAACTGCTAAGTCAGACCGGGATAGGTCTGACTTAGCAGAAAAATAGGCATTTTTTATTTAATCGACTGCTGATGTGACATAAACTAATCACACACTACATATTTTACATCAACGAGCCGGAATTGCGATAGGCTAAATCAACTGAGGATGGATTTTGACAGTAAGGCGCGGCCCATGAAAATAAGATGTTGCGTGTTCGAAAAGGTTTTCCTAGTAAACCACCGGTGTGACCTATTTGTAGTTGTCATGTTTTGTAACTCTTATTGGTGCATTGGCCCCAAACCACGACTTTTGTTTCTCTGTAAGAAGCAGCGCAATATATACGTACGCGATTCAAGGTAATTTAACAAGATTTAACAAGATTTGCCATCCAAGCCAAAGGCCCAGATGGCAAGTGGACAAGGAAGCCATTGGCTTATCGAGAGTCCAGCAATGTTCACCTACTTATAACCCGCCCTCCTGATATATGTGTCAACCTTGTTTTTAAACATATTCACGCTGCTAGCAGTTACACAATCTGTAGACAGTTTGTTCCATTCATTTATTGTCCTCTGTGAGAACGAGTGCTTCCTGATGTCCAATCTACATTGATCCTTTACTAATTTTACCTCATGTCCTCTAGTTCTGCTATCCTTCTTGAGTGAGAAAAACATATTTCTATCAATATTTTCATACCCATTCAATATCTTAAAAACTTCAATCTGATCTCCTCTTAACCTCCTTGTCTCTAGAGTTGTTAAACCACATTCTTTCAGGCGTTCTTCATAACTAAGGTCTCTAAGTTCTGGAATCATTTTAGTTGCTCTCCTTTGTATGCGTTCAAGCGTATCTATATCCTTCTTACGATATGGTCTCCATGCTTGTATACAGTATTCTAAATGAGGTCTAACTATTGCTTTATAAAGAGGTATAATTAACTTTTTTCCCTTGTATGTTATGTTTCTTCTAATCAATCCAAGAATTTGATTACCCTTTGAAGCTGCAATACCACACTGCTCTGAAACTTTCATATCAGCGCTTATTGTAACTCCTAAGTCCTTTTCTTTTACAGTAGTACCAAGAACAGTAGCTCCCATTTTATAGTTTACATTCAAGTTCCCATGTCCTGTATGTAGGCATTTACATTTCCCAAAATTGAACAGCATCTGCCATTTCTCAGACCATTTCACTAATCTGTCTAGATCGTTTTGTAAATGTTGTTTATCACCATCAGTATTAACCTTTCTAAACAGTTTTGTGTCATCCGCAAATTTCAGTACGTTACTTGTTATACTGTCGTCCAAGTCATTGATATAAATTAAGAATAATATAGGTCCTAATACTGATCCTTGAGGTACCCCACTCAAAACCGATTTCCAATTTGAAACTTCTCCATCTACTACAACTCGTTGTCTTCTGTCAGTCAGCCATTGTTCTATCCAGTCAGTTATGCTATCCCCGATACCATGGGCTTTTAATTTAAGTAGTAATCTTTGATGTGGCACTTTGTCAAAAGCTTTCTGAAAATCTAAGTAGATAATATCTACTGGCGATCCCTCGTCTATCCACTTAGTGATTTCTTCCAAAAAACATAACATATTTGTTAAGCATGACCTCGCTTTAAGGAATCCATGTTGAGATGAATTTAATAATTTATGCTTAACGAGGAAGTCCACCATATGGTCTTTAATTAACCTTTCTAATAATTTACAAATCACTGACGTTAAACTCACTGGTCTGTAATTCTCTGACTTATTTCTCGAACCCTTTTTAAATAATGGTATGATGTTTGCTTCTTTCCATTCAAACGGAACAACTCCCTCTTTTAATGACAAGTTGAATACTCTTGCAAGTGGTATACTGATTTGATCTACTGTTTCCATTAGTAATTTTGGAGGAATCCCATCCACTCCCGGTGATTTGTTATCCTTCATTGCCTTGATTTTCCTAGCTACCAATTCTGGAGTTACAACTAACGGTCCTAAATAGTCAGATTTAGCCCCCTGAAATTTAGCATCAGCAACTGGTAATGAACTAATATCTTCTTTTGTAAACACTGAACTGAAGTAACCATTTAGGTCTTCCGCCATTGAAAACCCCTGTGATATTATATTTCCAGCACTGTCTTCTAGAGGTCCAACCTTGTCTTGTACGTTTTGTTTACTCCTGACATATGCATAAAAACTCTTGCTGTCAGTTTTTATGTTACATGCCAGTTTTTGCTCATAGCTTCTTTTAGATTGTCTGATTTCAGTTGTAGCTGCATTAAGTGCCTCTTTGTATTTTGCATAGTCTTCTTCCTTTCTGGTACGCCTATAAACCCTCCACATAGTTTGTTTTAGCATTATTTTTCTAATTGCCTCTTTTGACAAGTGTTTCTTTCTACACCGTTTTCCTTGTTTTCGGAAGGGAACAAATTTATCAATGATACTCTCAATTTCATATTTTAGAATATTCCAACATTCAATTGCAGTCTTATTCATCAGCATGTTATTCCAATCTAGCTGTGCTAAGTATTTTCTCATATCTTTGTAGTTACCTTTGTGGAAGTTTCTCTTGTACGTTTTCTTATTTTTACTTTCTGATTTTACATTGATGTCAAAATGTATTTGATTATGGTCACTATTACCCAATGGTTCAAATATTTTTACATTGTCCACTAATTCTTTTTGTGATGACAAAACTATATCTAATACATTTTCTCCCCTGGTTGGTTCTAGTACGTGCTGAGTAAGAAAGCTATCCTGGATTAAACATAGAAATTGTTGATCCTCAATCCCTGTGCTCTCTAGAGAATTCCATTGTATGTGTCCATGGTTAAAATCTCCCATTATGATACATTCCCCTTTACTAACTTCCTTTATAGCGTTTTTTATTTTTGTGTTGTCCTCTTCGTTTATGTTTGGACTTCGGTAAACTAATCCAATAGTTAATTTTGAATTTCCTGAAACAATTTTGCACCAAACAGCTTCATCGCAATCTGCTTCCCTTTCTAGTTTTATTTCATAAGCCTGAATAGATTCTTTAACATATAAAATAACTCCCCCATAACAACGTCGGCGTTAACCACATAAAATCGCTATTACGTTTACCTACGGTGAGGACACTCTTTCGCTTAGCAATGTTCTACCTGCCACGCATTTCATGTTGTTCGCGTATTTCGTTATCCTGCATCTCGCATGCACAGGCAAACAAACACATGTGCTGGCGGTTACCTGTGTACTAGGCACCAACACGTGCAGTTGCTCCTGCCCGTGAGAGGTCGCTAACAATAACCGTGAGAAACAATACAGGAGCGTGCGAGAAACCATACAACATGACAGGAAGCACTTTGATGTAGATAAATAAGTGTCATCACCGTAAGAAGTAGAAGAGCCATAACGGGTGGACCGTTTGAACAAACAAAACATACAATGAGACAGGACCGAAGAGGGAAACAGGGGATGGAGGAAGCTTACCCTTCCCCCTTCTCGTTTCGCTGTTTCTCTCCCCATCCTTACCCCCTTTTTCTTTCCAGTTCTTTCTTACCTACAAATCCTTGCTCCACTTCTCGCTCCGCCTAATCGTTAACTACACTTCCTGCTCCCCCTGCTCGCTACACGCCTCTCTTCGCTATCTACCCATCCTGGCTACTTACCCCTCCTCGCAACGTACCCCTCCTCGCTAAGCAACCCTCTCTCCTTGCTCCCGCTCTTCGTTACATACCCCTCTTCCTTCTTCCCCATCCTCCCTACCTACCCCTCCTCGCTACCCATCGTAGCTCCACAATAACTCTTCAGAATAGTTTATATATAAGCAGAACAACGAAATACCTCTTTTTCGTATCGCTCCCCCTGAAGTGCTTCCGGAAAGTTCTCGTGTATTTCTTCCACACAACATCCGTCTTGAAGGTCACAGTTGTCTTTCTGTGCTTTCTGACAGTTCTCGTGTATTTCTTCACTTCGAAACGCGTCCTGTAGGTGACAACTCTCCGCCTGACAACACTGACGTGGCCTCTCGATGGTCGTGTGTAGAACAGTGAAGAGGCGGCGCATACACAGACCGCCAGCAGGACGACTGCACGAAGCTGGCAATACAAGAACACGTCAACTGAAGAAACACGTGTGCCCCAATGAAATCGCAGCCGATGTCTATGGGTCATTCCATAGTTGCGGTAAACTTTCAGGAATTTTCTGTCCCAGCTCCTTTAAATAGCCATGTAAAGAATTATGTATTTATTGGGATGCTGTGAAGTATTAGCTACACATTTATGTAGTTTTACATGTACATTGCACATCATATGGAAACATGGCCGTTTTAACATGTGGCAGGCTCGGAAACAACCACGCCCAATGGTACCATTGGCTAGTAGATTGTAGTATATACCCTATTCCTGGCACAAATGTCCCGATGTTCTACCTCATGTGTAAACCTGCTAGATGGTCTAAAACATGACAAATGTTTTAACAAACTGTTATTATGATATATATTGTATTCTTCGTGATAACACCTATTCCGAAATTCGTTGTCCGAGCAGTTACGCAAAACAAATAACGCCCTAGCTGAGTGAATTGTGTGTAATGCATAATCACTAGATGACAGCACATCATCTCATCAGAAGTGCGAAGTCATAGATCGCCACTTTGAATATAAAGCAAACCATGAGGGCATAAAAATAAAAAGGGGTGGTTACCTAGTGCTCGTCAGAGCTGTTACGTTGATTGATAAGGATGACTTTATACTTGGCATAACTAAGTTTTTATAGACATACATTTACTCCCAAGTATAACCGACATGGGCAATGATATAGTAAATAGTTCACATTATAATAATTAATTTTATCCTGAAATGTCCGGCTGCTTACTGTCCGGGCAGTTAACCTATACAGTTACTGATCTGACAATAATTAGCCCAAACCGACTTTCGCTTAATTGTAATAATGTTATTTAAATTAGGCTTTGCATTTATGCACAAGTATGCCTTTAGCACATGTTATTGTTATAATAGCTATTAGCAAAATCTACATAATGATTATATGTTATACTTGAGTAAACTGTACAATCGACAACATGTGCATAATTGCTAGTATATGTTAACGTGTGCTAAAATATTATATGTCATAATATAATGTTGTTGTTATTTTCATAAATGAACGTTCTTTAACATACAGATAATTTAACAATTAAATATGATATGCATTGTTAAAACGCTGCCGAGAAGCAGAAGCTTTATAAAGAACACCCGAATAGAGAATGTGTGTGTGTGTGTGTGTGTGTGTGTGTGTGTGTGTGTGTGTGTGTGTGTGTGTGTGTGTGTGTGTGTGTGTGCGTGTGTGTGTGTGTGTGTGTGTGTGTGTGTGTGTGTGTGTGTGTGTGTGTGTGTGTGTGTGTGTGTGTGTGTGTGTGTGCGTGCGTTTCTAAAATGTAACGAATTTATACGTGACAGATCTTATATAGGCCATTTTTGTTCGCGCTAATAACCCTTTGTCCTTGCGGTTACTCATACATAATGGCATGTGAGATGCCCACATTATTTCACAATGTAGGTAACCTAGATCTCTAGTGGGATTGTGTATACCTTAGGTCTAGGAAATTACGTATTTTACACTGATTACATTACATTTTATATTGATCACAGTACTATACAATTACCGATAACTACAAAACACAGAACACAATCTCAACTAAATTCTTTATAACAGAATACTCTCAGACATAGCATCTAGTTATGTCAGGCTACGCACTGGCCATAGCAGGTCCGTTAACGCTTGGACAAAATCATGCCTAGGATGATTAAGAAATGTCCGTAGTTTTTTCTATATAAATTATTATCCTGACAAACATTCACACAGCAGCCGCAAAGGCTTTGCAGACGTGCACCATAAAAGTCACAATGATCAGAAAACATTTATTTTTGAAAAGCGCATCAGTGGAAAGTGTTGCGCAATTTATGCGGACCTCTGCTGAGGAACATTGAGCAGATAGAAAAAGGCAGAATGTCTTCAGCACTGTTTGTGGTTTACTTGTCGGTCTCGCTGCCCTTTCAGCTGTCGTCGCTTGTTGACGCGTCCTTACGTCTCGACATCGCTGCTCCATTTGCTTGCCAGGATTGCCATAAGGTGATTACGTTGTAACGAATAATAATGATAATAATATAATAATATTTAAAATACTTCTACTGCGCTAAAATCCTGGGGAGACCCGAGTTTGGCAGCGCTTTATTTATGTCCAGATGTGTAGTGTGTGACTAGTTTAAGTAACGTGCGCAGTCTGTTTAATAAAAATGCCTATTTTGTTCAAATCCTCGAAAGAAGTGTCTTCAGTCATTAGATTTGCTAAGTAACAAAATAGTGGATATCCAAAATGGTAAATGCTGTGCGAGTGAACGACGACCGTGGGCGTGACTTCAGTACACTCGCAGATCACATGACAAACTTACGAAATTTCACCAAGGGTGAAAATCGTGATTTTTTATCATTTCGATTTTCACTTCACTTACTGCTTGAGCAAGCATTAAGTCATTCAATAGTTTGTCTTATGATTTCAGAAAAAAACTACATGCAAAAGTTGCACAAACGAGCTAGCCTGTTGCAATGGTTGTTAGGTAGGTTTGGTTTTTCGCACAATTCATTTGAAATAAGACTATCAAACAATCGAATTGAAGCAGTTCATAAACAATAAGTAGTTCCACTTGTAAACAGTTGGATTGGTACGCTGGTGAGCTACAGGAGACAAGCAAGTTGATACAGGTGGGTTTTTAGTTAACGGCGAATTTTTTTTTATTTCCTACAGACTTAACACTAGCAGGGAGTGAGTTCCACAGAGTCGGTGCAGCAACTGAAAAAGCTTTAGTTCCGACATTTGTCTTAACACTTGGAACAAAAAGTAGATTAGAATTATTTGATCGAAGCTGTCTAGGCTGTCTTGCAGGAGTGAGCAGTGAATGTAAATATGCTGGTTGCTTGGATGAAAGTGCTTGATAGGAAATTGTACAGATCTTAAACAATAATGCGATATCGGACAGGGAGCCAATGGAATGATTTAAGAAGTGGTACTGAGTGAGAGAAACGAGGAGAACGGCTAACTACCCTTGCCAAACAATTTAGCACATGTTGACCTTTCGAGGTGTCCTTGAGAGCAATATTTTGATAAAAGGAATTGCAATATTCAAGTCTACTGCTCACAAGAGCAGTTGGAATAGTTTTGGCGACAAAAAAATATACAGGCGAAGACGACGAAGGTCACGAATGTGATAAAAATTAAAAGTTGTTCCTCGAACGAATAGGATACATTGTGTGAGAATGGGAATGGTTCATAGAAACATCACAGCGAATACAAATATGAATAGTGTTCAAGCAGGGCGCAAATATATATCACACTGGAATTACGGACGCTTCTTTGATTATAATCAGGTCACACATTTATTTGTATAAACGGACAAAACAAAAATCTGAAGCCGATATGAAGTATATATTCTGACTGTGTGATGTCGACAATAGAGCGACCACATAAAATGGTCCAAACAAATAGTTATACTTGAGTTATTCATACGTGTTCCGTTGTCTACTATAAACTGGCTCGCATGAATTAGCAAACTTACCATCGCCATGTTCATCTTGCGCCGTTATAGCGACTACTCAAAACAGGTGCGTTGGTCTCCGTCTCACCAAGCCGACTCTGCTGCCGCCTGACACACCCTACAAGAACACTGCGTCACGCTTCGCTGAACTCTTACGTCAAAGGCTGTTCCAGACCTCACCAATCACAGGCGTTAACTTAGAGTACGTGCTAACGGATACAGACATACGCAAGCGATGATGGCAAATGATGTCGGAACAAAGCAGCGACGCCAGACTTAGAATGTTTGTTGTACAACAGAACGTAGCGCACAATAAAGTACCGCTAATGTACAGTTAAGTGACGACGATTTATTTGTTTGCCTTGAGCGCCGGACTGTCACCCGAGAGGACCGGAGTTCGAATCCACATGAGAGGACCGGAGTTGGAGTTCACATGAGAGGACCGGAGTTCGAGTCCACATGAGAGGACCGGAGTTCGAGTCCACATGAGAGGACCGGAGTTTGAGTTCACATGAGAGGACTGGAGTTCGAGTCCACATGAGAGGACCGGAGTTCGAGTCCACTTGATGTCATTTCGATACTTTAATGATTTCGTTCAATCCACTTTGCCTGTGTTTTTCGGAAGAGACATTACACACCATTGGTCCCGTCTACACGAGGTCTAATCACGGAAAGATCCCACACATGGGGTAAATGTTAATCTGCTGTGGACTTCATCTGTCATCCACACGAGTCACGACAGAAGCATCCCACTGCATGGCGACACGATTTAATGAATCTTTTGATTGCCGCAGCGTGTTGCTCTTGCGTTCTGTCATACCACGTCGACCGGATTATAACCTAATAGTCGTCCCTCTCAATCTCGGTATGACATTATTATTAACTTGTACAGTAAAGTAGATATTTTGAAATGGGACCGAAAAAAAATATGTGGATGTTATTGAATGATTTGTAAACATAATAATGAAATAACAACATACATATAATTGCTGTTTTGTTGTGCTGTTTGCCTGTGTGAATGATTTCAAAACCTAAAACATAATTTTTGGCTTTCAAAAAAGTCACACGCGAAGGGACCCATGTGTTGTAAGCTTGCAAAGAAAGCAAGTTAGCTTTACCTTCATACTGCTGACTGGATCTTTTCGCCATTATATTGCTCTGCCAAAGAATGTGTGAAACAGATAAAAAAATTAATTGGATGGGCCACGTGACTCGTTTTTGTCACATTTGACAATTGAGTTCTACGATGTCGCTTGGACAAACAAAGGTTGGACAAACAAATCTTCATGAAAAATCCCGCATTTGATTGCCCATTAAGTATCCAAAATATCCAGGTCGTAGTCCTGTTCACTATGGCCATGTTTACAGTTAAGTTTAGTTTTCTTGGAAATTTACAATCATATATATTTTTTTAAACATTGAACATACTGAATTAAAAAAAAATCAATGTATAAATTTCCCCGTTACCATATATGGCGCCATATTGGATTTTCAAAATGGCCTCCATTAAAAAAATTGTGTCAATATTTCAGCATCTAAGCAACCTAGGACCTTGATTTTAACGGCTAAACTTACACTTTCAGGGTAAAGGAATTAAATGGTGCTACTCACAATACGATTATCGTGACCACTGAAGTAGATATTGAGAGATATACAATACCAGTCATGTTCTATGGTATGAAGCTGAAATAAACGATGAAAAGTCTATTTGAAATCGAGAATTGGTGATCAAGAATAATTCGTGCACTGTTCCCCTCGCATTCCCTCTTACACTTGCATGCTGTGGGCTCTACCAGTCCAGTTGGGGCAGAGTGCGTAGACATTACGATGGGCTGTGTAATTCCATTTTCGCTGTTGTTCCAACTACGACTACCTGGCTCTGTCTCTTGTGTTGCACGTAGTGATCACTTCGAGACAAAAGATTGATAATTGGCCCTCTGGATTAGACTCCATATATTGTCAGAAGTTCTGAATTATATCAAAATAATTGTCGGCCAGCTTCCCAGATGTCGTGTCACCTCCATACCTGACCATTTGTGCTATGGTCATGGCATCCAGCATCTTTGCTTCCAGTTAGTAGTTAGTAGCGTGCTCTTCACATTCAAGCAAACGGTGATCAGTAATCTGTTAAATATATCTCGACAGTAGTTGCCTTGTCCTTTGTCCTTGTCGTTTCCTGATTACACCGCGTTTTCCATTGCCATCGATGGAAATGTCTTCATATTTACGTGTGGAAAGGGATACAAGAAACCCTTCTCTGTGGACGCCGCAATACGCGCTGTCCTACATTGAGGTAGCGTCACACCATTGACATCAGATATGATGTTGCCCAGTGCCTGACATTCTCCTTCTTCCAAAGCGTTTATGTCAAAGGGATTTGTTGCAAGACATGATTTAAATATGGGTATTTAAATCTCTGGACAGCACTTTCATATACATGCAAAATTCCTGGTCTGGCTCCTTCTTCTGGAAGCGAACATTACTGTGACTTCCATAGATCAACTTACAGGCATGCAATCATGTCTGTTGTGGCAGAGCCCACAGACATGAACATGTGGCAGGTCGTGGCAGTAGCAGCACCCCAGAAACATCCTGTAAATTTAATGTTCCCAGATCTTGGGCATGCTCTGCTGAGAAACCTCCACAACCGGCAGTTTTCGCCTCAATGTGTGGAAGACGGCTCACAATCAATATCTGTCACACGGAGCATTGTCGACCTGGAGAGTAATAAAGACAATGCGACACACTTCGTAGCAGACCACTCTGCTCCAATGTTCCCTCTGCTGAAAAGTGGACAAGTGCACACGGTTTACTGTGGAGGCCTTGATAAGGGTTATTGTGTTGAGGACATTGTTGTCCTCGGGAAGGTGGATTATATGTTGTATGGTGGAAAGGCTCTATATGTGTATATAGCACAAATTGAACTTTTTGATGAAATGTCGCAAATGGTCCAGGTAAATTTCATGTTAGAGAAAGATGAAATTAATTTCTAGCCACGCAAGCCTGATTGAAGTGAGAAGCCGTTGTTTGTTGTCATAACCAACGTAGACCGACTCGAACTAGATGAAAAAAACACATTCAGTGGCGGCAGTGTTTCAAGGCTCAGTTTTAGTATTTTCACTATTTA
>BSQZ01000015.1:2725000-2762500 GCA_033239005.1 Lamellibrachia satsuma
TTAGCACATCCGCTGTACACGACAGAGTTCTTAGTTCAAGACCCGGACCGGGCGTGGGTATGTTTGATGTAAAAACCTGGCTCTCAACATTGGGAACTGTGTATCTCCCGTGACTCGGATGATCACGTTAATGTCGGTCCCGTCTCATTTAATCGGGGACGTAAAAGAACCATTGAGGACGACATGCACCCTGGCAGTGACCACCCTCGGTGCCAGCATATAAAAATGTCGGCTTTGCGATAATGTTCTGAAAAAGACCGGCTCGTTGGATGAGACCTCGAAACAAAATACAGTTGTAGTAACCACAGCATACAGACTAGTCAGTTAATATAATTTTGCCAAGTGCTGAAAACACCAAACAAATTAGGATATGCCTGACACAACGTTATTATATACATGCTGGCATCGACAGCGACGGCGATGGGACCCAACTTAGCGAAGTTAATAGAACGTAGCCTCTTTGAGCGCAGCCTCGCATTGCTCTAGAAACCGATACCCCCGACATCTTGCGACATTGTTGGCTTTGTAGCGATACACGGTCGACTGGAACGAAGGCAATAATTAATTAACAAAGTAGTCTAATGGCGAAATGGTGATGCGAACAGGATATGTTGAAGTACGTATGATGTTGCACTGTGAACTGAAACGGAGGCAATCATTCGCTTTAACAAGGTAATCTAATGGCGAAATGGTGATGTGAACAGGATATGTTGAAGTACGTATGATGTTGTATTGTTGTATCTAACGGAATAAACCTTGTTGGTCACAAACTGGCATGCGTGCGTGCGTGCGTGCGTGCGTGCGTGCGTGCGTGCGTGCGTGCGTGTGCTCGGGTGTGTGTGTGCTTGAGTGTGTTTGTATGAGATATGTTTGTATGAGATATGTTTGTATGAGATATGTTGAATGTTTTTCTTCAGGTTTTTTCCGGATGATTTTTATCTGTGATGGTTTTTTTCCGGACGGCTTTCTTCCGGGTGGATTTCATAGGGGTTACGTACCTCCACATAGGGGTTACGTACCTCCACGTTCACAACCTTCGGCGAATTTCATTATATGCAAAATTCAACAAGGCAACTGACAGAAATAAATAAACCCGATTTTTATATTAAAGGATAGTGGTATAGATAGTTCAAGAAGTCACTAGATGCGAAAGAAATGAATTAACGTCGGTTCAGAAAAGCAACTATTGAGGGTTACTCAGTACCAAGGACTTTTTAATGGATCACCGTGGCTACGTATGAGTACGGCAACGAGCGTACTCGTTGTCGTAGGCATAGCTAATCCATCCGCCGTTATAACCTCTGTTCCCTGAAAGAATACACGTCACATAAAAGAAACCAACAGTTACGTGAGCGCCTACTCGATGTTTCTGCGAAGAATTCAGCCACGCTGCAATTAGTGCACGAAATGCAATATTATATGTGTACTTCCACATTTGTCGATACCGAGGCGCTCTGAATTCGTACAATTGATTGAACTGGGGCAATTTGTGTGGAGGGAAAGTGCGGATTTCGAACATTCAAGCCAACCGCAAGAGGCTTCGAGCCCCGTTACTCTCGAAGTCTAACACTTTACCACCCATTCTGGGTGCATAATAATAATAACAACAACAACAACAACGACAACAACAACAACAATAATAATAATAACAATAACACTAATAATTAAAAAGATATCTGCTCAAATTGTAATTATAAGTTATATTTCAGTTAAGATAAGTAATAGCAAATTAAATAAGTTAATTAACTAAGCAAAAGGGCATAGTCATTAAAACGCCATTGCTAATGTGTATAGTAATGTTCTAAGAGCCGCACAAAAAGGTCTCACACCGCCTTGATGGCGCAAAGGACTTCTGTTCTCTGAGCCAACAAGTGTGACGAACGATGCTGCTGTCACACGCCAACTAAATCACGTCATAACGTTGACATGCACAGTATGGCGGACAAACGCACGACGCGAGAATGTCCTAAAGAAACTGTGCGTAATTGCGATTAAATCACTGTTGACACAGAGGGTTGTGACGGATTATGCCGTATGCACCACTTATGTGCAGTGTAGAAGTATTAAGTGCGTATTTTATTAGTTCAGTTTATGTCGTACTTTGCACAGTACAATACAGAAATGACCTCGTAAGACACTTCCGGTGCACGAGGTTGAATGCGTACCGCACGTAGTTGCATTCTATTTTTTAGACACGATAAACCTTTCAAGCTGACTAGACTGGTGTCATCTAAACATCACACGTCCCTTGTAGGACTTATTTGTAGCAAGAACGGAGCCGCTTGCTCGTTTACCATATTTCCGACTGCAGTCGATGAGATTTTGTTCCGACGAGCCTTTTGTCGCAAATAGTCGGGGCAGTATCTCTGCGGACGCCATATTGGATGTGTCGTTACAAAACACGGACGAATAAAAATGTTGCGGTAGCGCAGCGGTTATAAATGAGTCCCTGGCTATATACATGTGAATGTGTGAACGAAACTTATTTGCGCAGTAATTACAGCGTTGCTGAATACTTCCCAGAATAGTAGAGATGCCATTGGAATGAATATTATGTCTGCCGGGTGACGTGTAAGGCGCTCTGAGCACTCCCGAGGACTGGATGGATACAGCGCTATATAAGAACTATCAGCGCTATACAAGAACTACCAGCGCTATATAAGAACTATCAGCGCTATATAAGAACTATCAGCGCTATACAAGAACGTACTTTTTATACTATGATATGGTTTATCATATTTGTTTAGAATCAAAAACACGAGTTATTTAGCGCTGTGGAGATGTTTGGGTTGAAACGTTATGGATAATATTACCCTGTCTTGATCATTCGGACTTCTTATGACATATGCGGTTAAAAAGGAAGTAATGTTTATTGCCTGCACATTTTAGTGCGGTTTTTATTTACAAACGTAGAATTTTAAAAGACACTGGCTTATCAATTCCTTATTCACGTTTCACTTATCTAATATGCGTTAGAAGCGAAATTGTGCATTTATGCTAGTACGTACATGAATATATCGTACAGTATAGAATATTAGGAAAACATATGTATTAAACCTTACAGACCTTC
This sequence comes from Lamellibrachia satsuma, assembly GCA_033239005.1. NCBI lineage: Eukaryota > Metazoa > Annelida > Polychaeta > Sabellida > Siboglinidae > Lamellibrachia > Lamellibrachia satsuma. The sequence goes on from BSQZ01000015.1 coordinate 2,728,071, forward strand.
GACATTTATGTATTCCAGTTTTTAAAGGCACCTTCATCAATATGGCTCTCAACAACGATATTACAGTTATTATGACCTCGATCCAGCAGCAGTAGACTGAAAAAATCCCAATTATATTTTTTCCTACACAAGACAAAGAACACACATCATCCAAATGTTCACAATTATCAAAGGTCTTCATTCGATCATCCAGGATTCTAAACGTTCGCTGAGTTCATCGAAGATGGTGCTCTTAAAAGACCCTGGAATAACAAAATGCTACAGTAGGAAACTCCATGTTCAGTGGACAACAGGACTGATATGCAACTTATTCAGCACCAAACTTGTGAAAGTTTGGCATCGGAAGTCGCCAACCGGCTCAAGTCCCGACTCAGAAGAGAATGGATAGACCATCCAGACTTGTAGAGTTACTGTTTTACAAAGTAGACAAACCGGAATAACAATAGTACCAAAATTATTAGTGAAACCGGAAGTGAAATAACAATAAATAACAATAGTACCAAAATTATTAGTGAAACCGGAAGTGAAATAACAATAAATAACAATAGTACCAAAATTATTAGTGAAACCGGAAGTGAAACGGAATGTGGGTCTCCAAAAAACTTATAATAAAATAACCTTAGTAAAAGAAAGTTAGGAACAGGGGTGGATGACATGGATTGAGGCTAAAAAGGTGTCCAGGGAACATGAGAAGGAGCGTTGTAGCCCTATGGGTCGTGGGGCCCGACGATGATTGATAGGTAGACACCAAAAGTGAAAAGATAAAAAAACACCAATCATCATTATCTTCTTCTTCTTTTCTTCTTCCTAATTAATGCGCTACTTGTTTTATGATAATCTATTGAGGTTATACTTTGTTTGATTTGATTTGGCTAAACTACCAATGTTTGTTTGTCTGTTTTTTTTTCTTTGTTTACAAAAGGATGCATCTTTGCAGCAAAATTCAATTATCACGTGGTACACAATCGAGATAAGTGATCATCTTCTTCTTATTATTTTTTCTTCCTAACTAATGTATTACTTGTGTTATGAGATCGAGAATCTATTGAGGTTATACTTTGTTTGATTTGATTTGACTAGACTACCAATGTTTGTTTGTCTGTTTTTGTTTCTTTGTTTACAAAAGGATGCATCTTTGCAGCAAAATTCAATTATCACGTGGTACATAATCGAGTTAATGATGTTAATTATCATATTTGAGTGAATATGCACAACGCTGATGTGCCTACTAATTCGACGGAACTCCCAAACAATTCTTTAAAACTAACATTGTCATTTCCGGGCCATAATGTAGTGTAGGATCGACTACAGTCTTAGTATTTTTATACTGAAATAGTGTTTTATTTAATAACCATTCAAGATCAATATCAAGACCAAGAACGTCTATTCAAATAAAATCAAGCAACAGTAATAGGTGAAATGTTTGAAAGGGACGACACAGAAGTGAAACACTTATAAAGTTGTGTTACTCCATTACTGCATTACTGAAATTACAGTTAAGTACATATTAATCAAATCTTATAAACGGTCACAAATAAATAACAGAACATCAATCATGTATCAATCATGCATCATTTCGTATAATATTACGCTACACTGATAATCATTACGTGTCTTCGATGTATCTACTTGGCATACTTCAACATACTATTGTCATGCAATTATATCAGCGCAGTCGAAGTTAACATACCTTTTCTAAACCCATGTTGATACGATGAGACAAGAATTCAAAAAGCGACCACGTCGGGAATTCTACAGTTTCTCTAGTATCTTGGAAAACTGGGAGAAGTGAAATCGGCGTGAAATTGGCAAATAAATGTTTCTCACCAGATCTGAGTAAAGGTATTACTTTAGCTGTTTTCATCTTACGTGGGAAAACGCCGTATTTGAATGACAAATTACATATATGCGTCATGGGTTCAGAAATTCATTAAATTACATGTTTAACGAGAATCATCGTTATGCCTTTACATTCGATCGATGATTTATTCCAGCAACTATTAACGATCTGTATCACCTGTTCTTTTTCAGTCGGTGTCAAAAACATGGAACGTTCATTGTGTTTGCCCGTGTAGTCGAGAATTGACAATCCCGATGGAGTTTCAATATTTTTAGCTATCGTCCAATGTTTGCAAAATCCGCAATGAACGTGTTTGCAATAGTAGGACTGTCACCGATAATAATACTATTGTTATCAAATTGTACAGGATAATTGCACTAAAGTCAACACTTCCCCATAATCTTACGTAAAATATACCAAGTCCCTGACAAGTTGCCATTATGTTCTGGGAATAATTTACTCTAACAATTCCTTTTAGCGAATCGTACAACGACTGTTAGTTTACCTTTATGCGATTTATATCTCAATTCTGTACAGTGTTTTCTATTCGATAGAAACTGTTTGTGTAACTTATGTTTGTCCTTGAGACAAGGGTTGAGCGTCCACGCTTATTGCTATTAGTAACTCTACGAAGTGGACAATGTCTGTTATACAACATGATAAAGTCATTTATAAAAGAATCGTGTGCCTCATTAACACCATTGTGACTAAGACCATTGTGACTAAGACCAGTGTGACTAAGACCATTGAAACTAAGACCAGTGTGACTAAGACCAATGTGACTAAGACCAGTGTGACTAAGACCAGTGTGACTAAGACCATTGTGACTAAGACCAGTGTGATTAAGACCATTGCGACTAAGACCAGTGTGACTAAGACCAATGTGACTAAGACCATTGTGACTAAGACCACTGCGACTAAGACCAGTGTGACTAAGACCAATGTGACTAAGACCATTGTGACTAAGACCATTGCGACTAAGACCAGTGTGACTAAGATCATTGTGACTAAGATCATTGTGACTAAGACCAGAGTGACTAAGACCAGTGTGACTAAGACCAGTGTGACTAAGACCAGTGTGACTAAGACCATTGTGACTAAGAACAGTGTGACTAAGACCATTGTGGCTAAGACCATTGTGACTAAGACCAGTGTGATTAAGACCATTGTGACTAAGACCAGTGTGAATAAGACCATTGTGACTAAGACCAGTGTGACTAAGAACAGTGTGACTAAGACCATTGTGACTAAGACCATTGTGACTAAGACCATTGTGACTAAGACCAGTGTGATTAAGACCATTGTGACTAAGACCAGTGTGACTAAGACCATTGTGACTAAGACCATTGTAACTAAGACCAGTGTGACTAAGACCAGTGTGACTAAGAACAGTGTGACTAAGACCATTGTGACTAAGACCAGTGTGACTAAGACCATTGTGACTAAGACCATTGTGACTAAGACCAGTGTGACTAAGACCATTGTGACTAAGACCATTGTGACTAAGACCATTGTGACTAAGACCAGTGTGACTAAGACCAGTGTGACTAAGACCAGTGTGACTAAGACCAGTGTGACTAAGACCAGTGTGACTAAGACCAGTGTGACTAAGACCAGTGTGACTAAGACCAGTGTGACTAAGACCAGTGTGACTAAGAACAGTGTGACTAAGACAATTGTGACTAAGACCAGTGTGACTAAGACCAGTGTGACTAAGACCATTGTGACTAAGACCATTGTGACTAAGACCATTGTGACTAAGACCAGAGTGACTAAGACCATTGTGACTAAGACCAGTGTGACTAAGACCAGTGTGACTAAGACCAGTGTGACTAAGACCATTGTGACTAAGACCAGTGTGACTAAGACCAGTGTGACTAAGACCATTGTGACTAAGACCATTGTAACTAAGACCAGTGTGACTAAGACCAGTGTAACTAAGACCAGTGTGACTAAGCAACGTGTCCCACTGATGCGCCTTCAACGCGGCTCGTAATGCACTGTCACTCTCCATACTTGTTTGACCGGTGTAGCGTGCAGGGCTACTACGATTAAACAGGCTACTGTCGTACTAACAAATGGCAAACACGGGCAAGACACTTGTTACCGGGTACATGCCAAGGCTGAACATGAAATCGAGAACATGTTTGGTACGACTGTGCGTGTTGTGCGTCAATAACTCTTTTTTGAAATCGCCACAAATAAATATAGTTTTCTTAATCGTAACATGGCTAAGTAGGCGATCAATGTTGTCGCAAAATAGTGTTAAGTCTGACCTTGGTGTTCTATTTATGCAAGCAATTTACACATGCCTTGTGTTGAAACACTACAAATCAATGGTAACACATTCGAACACACCATCGTTTAGAAAATGCATCGACTTCCGGCAACTGAATAAGGCTACACAATTCGATTCGGAACCTAAATCTGAAGACATCAATGTCAAACGGAGTTCGAAGAAGTTCTACGAAAATAGATTGTTGAAAGGAATACCGGCGAGTGACGATGAGTGACGAAGATAGAGAAGAAAAAAGTGTTTTCCACGTCACAGGAACTTCCATTTCAACCGCATGCCTTTCGGACTCGTCAATGCGGGAGTTATGCCGCAGGAAGAGATGGTTACTTGCAGGAATCAATTGCGTTGCAAACTATGTTTAAGACATTCCCATGCATACCTCATCTTGGATTGAACATTTGTCGATTACACGTCAAGTACTTGATAGAGTCAAATCTACCGGACTAACTGTGAAATCTTCAAAGTGCTACGTAGGAGATATCTCGGTTGGTTTTATTGCTATAAAACAAGGGTTTTTATTTACTCAGCAGGACACAGATGAAAAACTACTGAAACCACCTATCCCAAGAACTACAACTCAAATCCGAGCACGGATTAATGGTGGGATATTATTCCCGATTTTTACCCAAGTATGCTAGCATAGCAGCACCACTTAGGGATCTGACAAAACAGGACTACCTACTCAAGTGAACTGACTCCAGAATATGATCAGGCTTACGAGTCTCTGAAGTCAATGTTATGTGAATATCCAATTCTAAGATTGCCGAATTTTGATCAGACTTTCGTCCTTCGCACAGATGCGTAAGTGGTCGGATTAGTAGCAATGTTGATGCTGGATTACGATGGGCATACACATATTATTGCATATGCATGCAAGAAATTATCGCCTGCTCATTGCGCTTATTCCAATTTAGAAAGATAATGCCATTGTCTGGACATTACAGACATTTCAACCATTAGGTTATCTCAAGTTTGTAAACTTGAATAATAATTGACTGATGCGTTGGGTGTTAAAGCCACAAGAATTTAATTTCTGCGTAGAAGTAATCCCAGGAACAATAAATGCTCCCAACTATGACCTGGCCAATTAATCGACGCAGTAATTCACACACACGCACGCACGCACGTACGCTCACACACGCACGCACGCACGCACGCACGCACACACACACACATGCATCTATAAATATCAATATATCCACTGATCAATTCAATTAAAATTTATTGTAATTCTTTACAATAAATACATATTAGAAAGCACAGCGAAATCATATTTAACAACATATGTGAACAATACGGGGATAACATCTTAGTAATAAACATAAAAACAGTATGCACGTGTGGAAAACTAGTCGAGAATGTTCTTCAGTCGTCAGTTGATTTACATATAGAAATAAATCGTGTTAATATACATTTGTAGTACATTATTGGGTAGTAGTAAACTCTAGTCTTGTGCTAAAATAATTCCAAGTAATAGCACCGTTAACTCTATGATTATGTTTTCATTATCTACAGTGCTGCCAATATACGACCAATGCATAACTGTGGCGCTCCCTGTCGGATTATGTCGTAAACGTGGACTGGAGCAGACACGTAATAAGTTCCTGTATGGATTAACCGATTGTCTACTCTCGCTCGCCTTCTGAATTCGCCTAGAAAAGAGTCTGGCCGCAGATGCGTGATCTCGTTGTTACTAATTGTCACCATATCATTTTGGGTAGGCGTTCCCGTGAAGCGCCAGCAGTCGAGCAGTGTCAATATCGAAACGCTATACTAAACATTATCTTTGTCTGATTTAACTTTTCAGTCTAACAACTGTGTAGAATAAACGTTTAAAATTAACTCGAATTGCATCCTATAAACATATAAAATTTAACTCTTATTTTATGAATTAGCAAAATGCCCGGATGACATCGTAATTAGCTAATTATGTATGCGCCAAGAATAAGGGTACATACATCATTTCCTGATTCCAGGCGATGATGTGTGAGACAAACGGTGGCGCCATTGCACTAAGCCTGGATAATCGAGGCTAACTGTAGGTCAAATATTTGCAAATATACGATGATTTCACTGGTAAAACGTATTGGATAATTGACTTATTTCATTAAACTCTCAAAAATGCAGGGTTGTAATAAACACCTCAACGATTTCTGAGCAGAATTGACCTGTATTTCTGTATTTCCAAAATGTAAACAAGTTGATTAGGGTGAGACCACAAATAATTCTCCGTAATCCTTTGCATTTTTTTCAAATTGTAATCCACACCTTCTAAGAATCTCTTAATGAGTGGCTTAATTTCGGATGAGTACCTACTGTGTAACAAGATGTTTTGTTATCTAACAAGGTGTCCAACAACGCAACCCGTACTAATTGTCGTTTAACATCCGTCAACCACATCTTGTACGACAACTTTACGAGAGCTGTTTTGTTCTGCCTTAGCATGCGGGACATAAACAAACCTGGTCTTGGGGTGTCTTTGTCTTCCTGCATTGACTCTTGCCAGCAGGCGAGGGAATCCAGCGGTCCGAATGCCACTAATTAACGATTAAACCTACGTCAGTCGAGTTGTTTATAAGCGGAGCTAGCAGAGGTTCCGGATAATTTGTTGAAATACAGTTACGCCTGACGTTTGACTGTCTGTACACAACTGCGTTACCAACGGTGGAATAAACGACCGAAGAAATCACAGACGAGTAAAACAAAGAGATCCGTGATTAAAGGAAAAGAGCATCCGACAAAAGTGTTTTTTCACGCGTAACCCAACTCCTGTGATAAACCACGAAGCGGTTTGTGGAGTGGATGGATTAAGACGTAATATTTAAACGAAGTACTTTAACGGAAGCACATTGATACGTGTGTATGTACGGACTGAAAACCAGCTACAGGTGCTCTGTGAACTTACTGGAAGAGTCTTCGTTTTATAGCTCAAGAACACGACATTACTAAAGGACAAAGATTTACGACGGTATATTAATTTATTGTTGTTACTACTACGACACAGGGACGTCATAATGCCTCCATATGAAACCAGCGACACGAAGGCTGCGATTATCAGTGCCGTCACAGTCCTGAATATCGTGTTCAACATCCTCGTGATCGTAGTGATCGCACGATTTCCGGAACTGCGCGAAGATCGCACGACGCTCTTCATGTTTTCTCTGTCGATGTCCGACCTCGCACTCGGGTGTACGGATTTGCCCATCAGCGCCGCCGTGTGCTCCAGTGCCACTCCAACCGTGCAGTTCATGAATCAATACCTTCCAACAGTGCACATGTTCTGCATGTGGTGGTTCGTTTTCAACTCGTTGCACAGCCTCTGCTGGCTGACCGTGTGTAAAATGGTCGCCATTTTAAAACCATTCCGATACGAGCAGCTGTTCACCAGAGGTCATTGTTACTGCATCATCGTCTTCAACTGGGTCGTCGGTGCCATTCTGGCAGCGAGTAAGCTCCCAATACAAGCCCACTTTACGACCGTTACGTGCACACACACTTTCCCCCCAAGCAGCACAGTCTCCCCCCTTGCCCTCGCCGCCTACGCCGTCACGATCGCCGTTCCCGTCGTCGTCCTGGGTTACGCCACAACGAGAATATTCATCGTCGTCGTGCGCACGCACGCGAGCATCACGGCGCAGGTGCACGCCCTTGACGGCGGCGCCGGAAGTTCCGGTCTCGTGACAATTAAAGCGATTCGCACCTCAAAAAATGTGCTCATCATATGTTTCGCCGAGTTGTTGCTCACTATTCCGCTGTTGGTGTTGGCACTATCGCGCCACCTGGTTGGCAATCAGGTAACAACAGAATACTTCAAATTCGCCGCTCTCTGGTTGTTCGCTTCCACTTCTTTCGTAAACAGTGTTCTGTATCTTATCATTTATCGCTCAGTTCGCCGGAAAACGTTATGTTTATTCGTAAACTTGTATCAATTCTTCTGTGGCAACTAATTCTACATTCCACGGTGTGTCTACTCTTTACACGAGTGTCCTCGTTAGAAGTTAGGCAAGTAGGACTGTTGCCTTTGCCCGTGCCCCGTTAGAAGTGAAACAAGAAGGGTTATTCTCTAAGACAGTGACGCGTTAGAATTGGGTCAAATGGAACTGTTATTTATGCAGTGCCCACTTTTTATTTAGAAATGAATCGAGTGGACCAATTTTGTTTAAGTGACGGTTAGGCTGATGTGAGATGTGATGGAACTGTTCGATGTGTCAATGCCCCGTCAGAAGGTAATCAAATGAAACCAATATCTCTAAAAGTGTATGACGCGGATATATTCTCTCTTGTAGTAACGCCGTTAGAAGTGAGTCAAATGTAACTATACTCCGTGTCAATGCCCCGTTTGAAGTGTGTCAATTGCCGCTGTTCGTTAAAGGAGTGACATATTTAGGATTGTGGCGATCGGAATTATTCTCTGTTGCAGCGATGTAATTAGAATTGTGTCATGTGGAAATGTTATACGTGTGTCCAATGGAACTATTTATCTTAGGAGTGCTGTATTTAGAATTGTGTCAACTGGAGCTATTCTTTGTAATTTCTTTATAACATTGATGTTTGTTAAAATTGTTTTAAGTGGAGCTTTTCTCTATTGCGGTGACGCCGTGATTAATATGTTAAGTAGAGCTATTCTCTGTAGTAATGACTCGATTTATAACACATACACGCGTTAGCGCAAGCGCACACATCGTGAATTGTTGTTTTGGAGCGATTATTTTACTCGACACCGATCTATGCTCTTCGCGGTGAATAATAGTTGTGTGCTTAACAAACAAATACTAACAAGTCTTAATCAGCGATTTTACTTACTTTTTACGGTTGTTTCGTTGATTGAAATATTACTTCACGTCCACAAATTCAGAGATGTATATGTCAGGGCTATTCTTATAGTATTGCGGATCGCATATTTATTTAAGTGTGAATATTGCAAAGTTTTTACAATACTTGTTTTTTAATGAGCAATAGAGTATTAACTGCGAGTATTTGCAAGAACTAAAAATAATCAAATTGATTAATGCAAATTAATTAATGTTAAATATGTTATCTACCATGTATCCGGTATATATTGTATTATTTATCGGGATGATAGAACATGTATATTTGTTGAAAATAAAATAAACAATACTTCTGCTACAGCTTGTCTTCTTTGTGTTAATATTATACTATATACTATATTATAAAGTGGAAAAATATTCCAAAGGTTTTTCCAATTCCTGTACGTTTAAAAGCATTGCGTACATCCCTGGTGTATGTGACACCTTATCTTTCCTGACCTTACCTCTCCTCCCAGGGCCTGGATACCCTCCAGGATACAGTGCACTTTGTCCAGCTATCTCTTTGGCCATCTGTTTAGATTGATACCAAGACTTCTACCGCAACACCAGCTCCCCCTGTTTAATTATAAACCTACCACCTACTTTTGAGACCACCCTCCAGCCTCCCTTCTCCGTGTTCCTGACATAACATATTATTAGCACGATCAGGTGTTCTCGATCCCGTGGTCCGCTTTGATGTCTTGTTGTGTACATGTGGGCGTACCGAACGCAATACCTCGTTCCTTCGCAAGCATAGTGTTTTACTATGACGTCCGTGCGCTAACGTTATAGAAAGACGTCATGAAACGTCCAGGCATTGATGTTATAGTAAAATACCAGTGTACGTACATGGACGTCATAGCAAAACGACATGAAATGTCCGCGCACGGATGTCACGGTAAAACACCACGAAACGTCCAAGCACGGACGTCATATTAAAACTCCACAGAACATCCGTACACGGACATCATTGTAATAGTAACATCGCCACGAAAGGTCCGCGGACGGACATCGTAGTAAAATTCTTCAAAATGTCCGCGCACGGACGTAATAACAAAACGATTTGCGATTAACACGGCAAATAAATGAACGCCTTTTGACAAGTTTTATATTATTATGAAGAAGATCGTATAATCTTTCCGATGATACTAGACAAACTTTAATTGTACCCGAGAGGCGTATCACACACTTCGCTCAAGGCAGTTTCGCTTAGCCGACTCTAGCCGCACCGTGATCTCCCTGAGTCTCCCGATCGATCGATTCTAGCTCGCAATATGATCTCCCTGACTCTCCCGACCAATCGACTCTAGCTCGCACCGTGATCTCCCTGACTCTCCCGACCAATCGACTCTAGCTTGCACCGTGATCTCCCTGACTCTCCCGACCAATCAACTTTAACTCGCACCGTGATCTCGCTGAGTCTCCCGACCAATCGACTCTAGCTCGCACCGTGTTCTCCCTGACTCTCCCGACCAATCGACTCTAGCTCGCACTGTGATCTCCTTGACTCTCCCGACCAATAGACTCTAACTTGCACCGTGATCTCCCTAAGTCTCCCGACCAATCGACTCTAGCTCGCACCGTGATCTCCCTGACTCTCCCGACCAATCGACTTTAACTCGCACCGTGATCTCGCTGAGTCTCCCGACCAATCGACTCTAACTCGCACTGTGATCTCCCTGACTCTCCCGACCAATAGACTCTAACTTGCACCGTGATCTCCCTAAGTCTCTCGTCCAATCGACTTTAACTCGCACCGTGATCTCCCTAAGTCTCTCGTCCAATCGACTCTAGCTCGCACCGTGATATCGCTGAGTCTCCCGACCAATCGACTCTAACTTGCACCGTGATCTCCCTGAGTCTCCCGACCAATCGACTTTAACTCGCATCGTGATCTCGCTGAGTCTCCCGACCAATCGACTCTAGCTCGCACCGTGATCTCCCTGACTCTCCCGACCAATCAACTTTAACTCGCACCGTGATCTCGCTGAGTCTCCCGACCAATCGACTCTAGCTCGCACCGTGATCTCCCTGACTCTCCCGACCAATCGACTTTAACTCGCACTGTGATCTCGCTGAGTCTCCCGACAAATCGACTCTAACTCGCACTGTGATCTTCCTGACTCTCCCGACCAATAGACTCTAACTTGCACCGTGATCTCCCTAAGTCTCTCGTCCAATCGACTCTAGCTCGCACCGTGATCTCCCTAAGTCTCTCGTCCAATCGACTCTAGCTCGCACCGTGCAGTCTCCCGACCAATCGACTCTAGCTCGCACCGTGAGTCTCCCGACCAATCGACTCTAACTCGCACCGTGATCTCGCTGAGACTCCCGACCAATCGACTCTAACTTGCACCGTGATCTCCCTGAGTCTCCCGACCAATCGACTCAAACTTGCAGCGTGATCTCGCTGAGTCTCCCGACCAATCGACTCTAGCCCGCACTGTGATCTCCCTGAGTCTCCCGACCAATCGACTCTAACTTGCACCGTGATCTCCCTGAGTCTCCCGACCAATCGACTTTAACTCGCATCGTGATCTCGCTGAGTCTCTCGTCCAATCGACTCTAGCTCGCACCGTGATCTTCTTGAGTCTAAATCGCTCGTGCGTACGGTCCTTTAGTTGACGGACAGGCCCGTTCGTACGCAGGCCCGTTCGTACGAGACGAGCTTCTACTCCTCGCCAGTGTCGTCTACAAGCGAAAAGCGAAAGCCGGTGGCGGTATTTCACTAAACGAAACACAATGTTAAGTATTAATTTCGCCTTATTTTATGTTGTGAATTGTTTCAATACAAGTCACGTTTAGAATAGTTTTGTGTGCATTGTAAACGTTGAATAAATGTTACTCATAACTGATGAGTTACAATGATAGTCTCCGGATGTTTCTAAAATTCTGGGCAAACATCCGAGTTCTGTGTTTTTTTCATAAGGCATTTGTGACTGCTGCAAATGGTGGCTTGATTGTCGCCACACGGAGCCTTGTTAACCGAGTCTGAGCACAAGATGCTATTTGATAAATACAACAGTAGTACCAAAATAAACGATGACTGATTATTTAATATGGACATCCGTGACCCGATGGAACTGCTCCCGATGGCTGTGTGGTAATGCTATTTATATAATTTGTAATATAATTTATCTAATTTGTGTTGACACCTCCTATCACCCGCTCCAAAATCCCACCCTAACCTATTTTTAGAGCCCAGCCTCCCACCTCCCACTTCCTACAACAACCCCCTCTATTTTGCCTGACTAATACAGCGCCGCGTCATTGTCGATCATTCGTTATATAATTTTTTTATATGAAACGATCGGATTAATGCGCGTACTATCTGAGATCATCAGTGACGTAGCATATTTCCCTAAACACAACTGGCTTTATCTCAATTGTTTATATCTCAATTGTTTATATCTCTATCTTCTTTTTTTTACTGGTTTTCAAAGATTTCGTCTTTTCCCCGTTGGCTGTCTTATTATGTGTCATTGATTATCCACTCTTTGTCTTCTCATAGACCTGGGGCCGGGCCCTGTACCACATCAGCTACAAATAAATCGTTGTTCATATAAGAAGGAGATGATATGAAGTCACCTTGCCGTTCCATCGAGCTCATCAGTGCACATTATAAAACATTTCCATTTTGAGATTACGTCTTGATGTATTTTGCACGCTTTCACCGATTTGAATTTGAGCACATTTTGCCTACTATCGCAAAACTCGGCGTCGCTTCCGTTCTCGGTCATACCCTGCAGTTGTTCCATGTAATGTGATCATGTAGTGTCATGTATGTAATGTGATCATGTAGTGTCATGTATGTATTGCTCAGCCTACCATAGAACTACTACAGCCATGGCCATTGTAATAAAACTGCAATCCTTGTGAAATATTTATAAATTACATCGCCGCCATCGGGCGTTTACTGGACAATGGAGCAGCCACGATGGCTGGCTGGAGCCTGTGCAGTGCGCTTTGTATTCGTATCATCTGCCATTCGTTGTAAATACATATGTCATTTAATTCCTTTATAGTTCATTTGAAGCGAGTGACCTGAAGAAGCAGAAACTGAAACAGAGATGATTGCAGCGCTCTCAATCTAGCTGAAGTAAGCACTTGACTGAACTCGTCGTGAAGACAGAGGGACAACTGGACAGAGTGGATTAACAGCATTCGTCATCAATATGAAGTCATACATTTGATTTCATTGGTAGCGCTTTTTGTTAGTTATGAAACTATATTGTGTGTTGTGATAAAAAAAATGCCATCATGAGGTTAGTTTGAGGAAATTTTAAGTTTCAAATAAGTTCGCTTTGTCTTGTTGCTTTTCAGATCTCAAAGTCGGCCAAATTTAAACTAAGATATGGTGCTATGAGCTATCTTTGGGTTCAAAATACGCTGTAGTTCCTTGTCTAAATACACATTTGTAATTGATCTTCACGTAGAGATCTGTAATTATGCCTTTTGTGTGTGTTATGAATGTTAGGAAGCCATAGAGTATCCTTCCAACACACATACATTTCTGGTCAAATCCTAGATCAGTCCCTAATATATACATATATATACACACATGCATGCGTCTGTACACACATGCATGCATGTATGGTAACATTTGAAGAAAAAAAATGGGATGTAAAATGGACATCTGCTCTAAAATCAAAATACATTTATTTCAAAAGATTATCCTGTGCTAATTGTTTGGCTTAGAAGAAATTGATGTAATATGTTTATTGGAAAACGCAGCACTATTTTGCTGTCTTCCCAGTAAAGCTTGTGATAGGCCAGCTTCTTTCATTTTAATTAAATGGGATTAAATGGTTCCATATGCCTATATGTGGGATATTATGTCACATCTGAACAGTGAAGATAATATTATACATGAGGTGATTATGTTATGTTACATTTACCTTTAAATTGAATGCAATTATTGCGTGTCGGGGGTAACTATTTATGTATACTTGTGCCACATGGAAACCTGGGGTAAGTATTAAAGTATTTAAATAAAATATGTTGAAGAAATGGTTGTGCTTTACACTAACAACTTCATGCGTTGTAGTGAATGTGTAATAGACCGTGTTGGCGTTATTCTTGCAGGATGTGGTCGACACTCGGACAATCCCAACTTTCGTACGTGTTGTAATGGACGAGTCTACTTCGTTAGGGAAAACAGGGAGTGCTGCGGAAATCGTCCATGAACACTTCACGATACCAGTGTTGCAAAGGTAGGAAAAGGCCGAAGTTTACGCGGTGTTGAGCCGCCCTGACGAGCTCCATTCGGGCAACGACGCTAGAACCACCAAGCGTCATTCGTGGACTTTATTCAGTGTACGCCCGGCGTGATATTGTTTGTCGGACGTAACCTTGTCGCATCTAGAGAGAATCCAGCAAAAATAGTTGGTGCTTAGGAACCCATCAGTTCATACGGGTATACGTCTTGGACTGATAACCATCTACAGGTGCTGAATGGATTTATTGGGACAGTCTTCGTCGTGCTGTTCAGAAACGCGACCAAGAATATTCCGAAAGGACGAAGACTTATCATGGTACATTAATTTACTGTTATTACTACTACGGCATGAAAACTTCATAATGCCTCCTTATGAAGCCAGCGGCTTTGCGGATGAATATCTACTATATATGGTATGTCCCCAATTGTGCAAAGGATACTGATTTCGTGGTTGATTAACGGGGCGGGGGCGAATTTCATGGAATAATACAGAGGAAACGGAGGTGCACCTGCGGTGTTCAACAAGGCAACCCAACTAATTAACACTCCGAGACGACATCTTGTACACCTTTCCGAGTGATGTCTTGTTCTGCCTTAGCATGCGGTGCCTAAGCAAAACTAGGGTGTCTTTGGGTGTCTTTGGGTGTCTTTGTCTTTTTACATTGACTCTTGCCAGTAGGCGGGGAATCGGGCGGTCCGGGTGGCACTAATTAACAGTTGAACCTGCATCAGTCGAGTTCTTCATAAGGGAAGCTAACAGACGTTTGGGATAATTTGTTTCAATCCTGTTTCGTCTGACTCTCCATACACAATTGCGTTGCCGCCGGTGCGATAAACGACCGAAGCAATATCAGCCGAATAAGACAAAGATGTTCCGTGATTAAAGGGCAAGAGCACCCTGCAAAAGTAGTTGATGCTTCTCACACTTAACCAAACTCAAACCGAACTGATTGCTAACTGGATGAGGCCATCTGGCGGCCTTGTCGGAGCGGCTTCTTAGCATTCCGCATGACATTAATTTGTCTGAGCACCGGACATCGGTCGAATGCGTACTGTGGTAGGCAGGGAATCAGACACGCCCGACCGTAGACTGCGTTTTGTTTGCCTTAAGGAACTTAGGCAAACAGCCGATTCAGCGCTTGGTTAATGACTGAGGCGTCCGCCAGATGGACACCTCCGTCTCTCGAATAATAATAATAATAATAATGTAATAATAATAATGTAATAATAATTAAAGCACGTTTAGAGCGCCATGGCATAAGGTGACCCTGTTCAAAGGCGCTGACACAAACATGGTTAAAGAGAGTCAATATTAAAAATAAATAAATAGATAAATAAAAACGTAAAAACATAGCAAATCCAAGTTCATCGGACATAACACTAAAAGTCGAATCAATTTGACAGCTAAAATAATATGCGTGTTTAAGCAAGAGAGTTTTCAAGAGTCTTTTGAAGGTGTATAGAGAGTCACATTTTCGCATATCATGGGGAAGACTGTTCCACAGGCGAGGAGCAGCGATGCAGAAGGCACGGTCACAATAATGGCGGAGATATGCACTGCGTACAGTCAGAAGAGAGTCTGACGAGGATCGCAACGTTCTGCAGGGTTGGTAGTTCTGGAGTAGGTCTGCGATGTAGCTCGGCGCAAGCAGATGAAGGGCTTTGAATGTCATCAGTACGACCCTGTACTCAATACGGTACCGGACAGGAAGCCAAAAGAGAGTCTATAGGATGGATGTGATGTGGTCATAGCGACTGGCTCTGACCACAATGCGAGCTGCCACATTCTGGACTCTCTGCAGCTTGTCCAGGGGGCGTGGACCGTTAAAGGGGCGTGGACCGTTCATTGCCATACGACTATGGGAAAAGTATATATTTCCTGAAAGAACTCGTCGAGACAAAGCCATTGGTATATAATAATACTATTTTAGAAATAAGCAAGTAATAAGGAGGGGAAACTTCAAAACGAACTGTCAGACAATTCAGGAGAGTGGCCCATAATAACAGTTTTAAGATAACTCGAATTGCATCCTATAAACTGATAAAGGTTAACTCTTATTTTATGAATTAGCCAAATGCCCGGATGACATCGTAATTAGTTAATTATGCGTGCGACAATAATTTGGATGCATACATAATATCCGTCGAAATAAAAAGTACATATTGATTCCAGGCGATGATGTGTGTGACAAACGGTGGCGCCACAGCGCGGAGCCTGGAAAATCGAGGCTAACTGTCGTTCGAATATTTGCAAAGATACGATGATTTCACTGGTAAATCTATTGGATAATTTACTTACTTAATTAAACCCTCGAAAACACAAGGGCATAATGACATTTTCAACTATTTCTTAGCAGAAGTGACCTGTATTTCCGAAATGTAAACAAGTTGACTGGGTGAGACAACAAGTAATTTTTCATAGACGTCCGTTATAATGTTCCGTTGGATTCCTGCAATACAATGCCATCCATTTTTAATTTCACCTACTTATTCAGAGGATAACAGTGTTGTACAACAATCACGCATCAAACTAAATCCAAAACCTTCTAAGAATATCTTAATGAGTGGCATAATTGTGGATGAATATTTACGGTATAAGGTATGTCTCCAGTTGTGCAACAGATGTTGATTTCGTGGTTGATTAGCCGGCCAGGGGGGCGTATTTCAAGGAATGGAACACAGGAAACGGAGGCGCACCTGCGGTGTTTAACAAGGCAACCCAAACTAATTGTCCGTCAACCACATCTTGTACGACAACTTTACGAGTGGTGTCTTGTCCTGCCTTAGCATGCGCAAAACAGATATTGGGGTGTCTTTGTCTTTCTGCATTGAATCTTGTCAGCAGGCTGGGAATCCAGCGGTCCGGGTGCCACTAATTAACGGTTGAACCTGCGTCAATCGAGTTCTTCGTAAGCGGAGCTGGCAGACGTTTGGGAGAATTTGTTGAAACCAGTTACGTCTGACATCTGACTGTCTGTACACAACTGCGTTACCGCCGATGGAATACGTCGATAAAAACGTTTTGCAATAAACGACCGAAGAAATCACAGAAGAATAAGACAAAGATAATCCGTGATTAAAGGGCGTCCGACAATCGTAGTTGATGCTTATCACACGTAACCCAACTGCTACGATAGACCCCTAAGCGGTTTGTGGAGTAGATGGATTGAGACGTAACATGTGAACGAAGTATATTAACGGGCGCGCATCAGTTGATACGTATATACGTCTTGGACTGAAAACTATACTAAAGATGCTGTACGAACTAACTGGACGAGTCTTCGTCTTCTTGCCCAGAAAGGCGACCTGAAACATTACTAAAGGACGAAAAGTTAAGAAGGTATATTAATTTATTGTTATTACTACTACGGCATAAGAACTTCATAATGCCTCTTCATGAAAACAGTGACACGAAGGCTGCTATTATCAGTGCCGTCATGGTCCTGAATATCGTGTTCAACTCCCTCATGATCGCAGTCATCGCACGATTTCCGGAACTTCGCGAAAATCGCACAACGCTCTTCATGTTTTCTCTGTCGATGTCCGACCTCGCACTCGGGTGTACGGATTTGCCCATCAGCGCCGCCGTGTGCTCCAGTGCCACTCCAACCGTGCAGTTCATGAAGGAGTTCCTTCCTGCGGTGAACATGTTCTGCGTGTGGTGGTTCGATTTCAACTCGTTGCACATCCTCTGCTGGCTGACCGTGTGTAAAATGGTCGCCACTATGAACCCATTCTGATACGAGCAGCAATTCACCAGCGGTCGTTGTTACTGCATCATCGTCTTCAACTGGGCCGTCGGTGCCATTCTGGCAGCGAGTAAATTCTCAATACAAGCCCACTTTACGACCGTTACGTACACACACAGTTTTCCCGCAGGCAGCACGGTCTCCCCCTTGCCCTCGCCGCCTACGCCGTCACGATCGCCGTTCCCGTCGTCGTCCTGGTTTACGCCACAACGAGAATATTCATCGTCGTCGTGCGCACGCACGCGAGCATCACAGCGCACGGAATTTCCGGTCTCGTGACAATCAAAGAGATTCGCACCTCAAAAAATGTGCTCATCATATGTTTCGCCGAGTTGGTGCTCACTATTCCGTTGATGGTGTTTACACTGCTGCGCCACCTGGTTGGCGGTCGGGGAGCGATAGAATACTTCAAATTCGCCGCTCTCTGGTTGTTCGCTTGCAGTTCTTTCGTTAATAGTGTTCTGTATGCAGTTCCTAGTCATTATTTAGAAATCAATCGAGTCTATTTTTATTGAAGTGAAGGTAACGCCATTAATAGTAAGATGTGATGGAACTGTTCAATGTGTCTCTGCCCAGTTACAAGTGAATCAAGTGAAACTAATCTCTCTAAAAGTGTGTTACGTTCTGTTTTGCAGTAACGCCGTTAGAAGTGAGTCAAATGTAACTATACTCGACGTCATTGCCCCATTTGAATTATGTCAAGGGCGATATTCGTCATAGGAGTTACGTATTTGTGTCAATCGAAATTATTCTCTGTAGCAGTAGTGTTGTTAGAATTGTATTGTGTATACAATTTATAAGTTTGTCCAATGGAACTAACCATTGTAGGAGTGATGTATTTAGAATTGTGTTAACCGGAACTATTCTCTATAGCAGAGATGTTGTTATAATTGTGTTAAGGGGAGCAGTTCACTACTGCAGTGACGCCGTGATAAATATGTGTAGTGGAACTATTATCTGCGGTATTGATGCCGTTAAAATGTACCTTATGGAATTATTCTATATAGTAATGACTCCGTTAGAAATGTCGCAAAAATTATTCTTGGTAGCACGATTTCTAACACAGTCGAGCATACGCACAAGCGCACGCGCACACATCGTTAATTGTTGTTTTGGAGGGATTATTTTACTCGACACTGATCTATGCTCTTCGCGTTGAATAACAGTTTTAGTCAG
This sequence comes from Lamellibrachia satsuma, assembly GCA_033239005.1. Lineage (NCBI taxonomy): Eukaryota > Metazoa > Annelida > Polychaeta > Sabellida > Siboglinidae > Lamellibrachia > Lamellibrachia satsuma. The sequence goes on from BSQZ01000015.1 coordinate 2,747,158, forward strand.
CAATTTTACTTGCTTTTACGGTCGTTTGATTGATTGACACTTTACTTCAGTTCCATAAATTCAGAGAAGTTTATATCAATGATAGGCGCTATACACGGAGTGCTGGGGGTCGCATATTTGTTAAATTGTGAAAGTTGCAGAGTGTTTGCAATACTTTTTGAAATGTGCAATACAGTATTAATTACGAGTATCTGCAATAATTAATATTACTAAAAAGCAAATGAATTAATGTTATATATCTTCTCTATGATGTATCTGATATATATTGTATTGTTTGTCGGGACGATAGAACATGTATATGTGGTGAAGATGAAATAAACAATACTTCTGCAACAACTTGTCTTATTTTTTTAATATTATATAAAATACTATATTATGGAGTGGAAAAGTGTTACAAAGGCATTTCCAATTTACGTACGCTTAAAAGTAGTGCGTACACCCCTGGTGTATGTGATACGTTACCTTATCTGTCCTCTTAGGGCCTGGAGGCCCATAAGGACGCACTTTCTCCAGCTCACTTTGTCTTTGGTCACCTGTTCCGATTGATACGAAGACTTTTATTGCAACACTTTGTTCTTTATCCATATTTTGTCGCCAGATTGTCTTTGGACGGCCCATCGCAACGTTAGAACGGCGGATGTGTCCGACCTAAAACAGATTAAAAAACTACAATGAAACACGATAAACGTCACGACAGTGGTGCCCTGGCTGGATGTACCTGCGTCCATTGGGAAGTAAAAACGGCAGCACCATTTGACCTCTGAGGATGCCCTTAACCATATAGCGGAACCCAGATGGGTTGTGCTGTAGATCGGTAAGGGTAGATTAATCCCACACGAATTGTAATACCAACGTTCATTGATTGAATTAAACAATTCCATAATTACAGCCGCTGAGGCCCGTGTCTTTGTATTAGCAAATAATTATTATCTGCCGTTGCTGCGCCTTCTGCCGCCGCCGCCGCCGCCGCCGCCGCCGCCGCCGCCTGCTGTGTTAGATTTTTTTCCGGTGATGTCGCGGAATCTCATGACTGACGTTGAAAGGTTTGCGACATGAAAACAGAAAACATACATAATTGAACTGAAGAACTAATGACGTCATGACATCCATGCCCTTGCCATACATTCAAAGCGTCAAAATCCAGTGACAAGACTGAGCGATCACTTGGAACAGGAACGACCAAACACTGGACTGCATAACTGCATAAATCTTCAGTTGTCCCTCGTTCTGATTACGACTTTTGCGCGTCCGTGTTCACGATTATGATGATTCTGTTTTGTTGCGACTCTGAGCTCAGGTCATCAGGATTTAGGCGCCATATAAGTTAATTATTATTATTATTATGCAGCTTCCGACCGCAACAACTGAAAGGAAATGTACAAAAGTTCAAAGCAAGCATGATTGTGAGAGAAGAAAAACAGATTAAATTACCGATTTACCGTGTTGCTCGATATTCCATCGCAAGAAGTGTAGTGATTTCCCAAATTTGTTTTATCTCACCGCCCACGTTTCATATCTTTTTCAGTTGAACATCCATACTAAAAATGACGGAAAATCAGGATGGAAATATAAAAAAAACACTTTATTTATCTCACAGTGAGTTAGGCTACTAATGTTAACATCACCAAACAGTTACACATTGTGCACGAATAGAGTTATGGCGGTAAGTGCGGTGTTTGTGCCTGGGCCCTTTGCTTAATTTCCCAATATCAGGTTTTGACTACATCAAAACCTAGTTGCGCAGAGTTTCAAGGAAACATAATGAACGATCTGTCTTATCAAGATTCTTGATAAGGAAATGTGTATTAATGTGTGCATTAACAAGGTTGTTTAAGCAACCATTCAGACGACATTTTCTGCAGCTCTGTTGCAATTAACCATTCATGGGTACCAAGAAGTCTCGAGTAATTATATTCCAAGCATTTTAAAATGTATTTTACTGTGCATTTTACTATGTAGTTCAATGTGTATCTTAATAGGACCTGTGTATTTTAATATGTATTATCAGCAACGAACTACCACAGCTCCTGAACACACTGCAGCGTCTCCCTAAAACCACAAACAAGATATACGAGAAATCCCATCCTAGTATCGCCCATGTTGGAAACCACTGTTTTAGTTAAGTGTACAAATGCCACAAAATATCCACGTGTGGACGTCATGATAAAACACGACGAAACTTCCACGCACGGATGTCATATTAAAACTCCACAAAACATCCGCGCACGGACGTCATAGTAAAACGTCACGAAACGTCCTCACGCGGACGTTACGGTAAAACACGCCGAAATGTCCACGCACAAACGTCATAGAAACACCGCCACGAAAGGTCCGCGGACGGACATCGTAGTAAAACACCACAAAACGTCCGCAAAACGATTAGCGATCAGCACGGCAAATAAACGAACGCGTTTTGACAAGTTTTGTATTATTATTATGAAGAACATCGCACAACCTTTCCAACGATATTACAAAAGTTTTAATTGTACGTGAATAAAACATAGAAGGAGCTGTAAAATGAATAATCTGGTTCCCAATAGTCTTCTCAAGAGGCGTATCGCACACTACGCGCAAGATAGTTTCGCTTAGCCGAATCTAATAACAAAAGTTTAAACACCTTCGTGAAACCGATTGGTAAGCAACAATTGTGTCACCGGAATTCCGACTGGGTCCAATTCGCGCTCATAAATAGGCCGCACTTACAGTGTTTAGACACGTTGCTCGTGTGAACGCGCCTTTTGTTGACAGACATTTGGAAAACGTCATCGGGCGCGTGCCCGTTCTTGCAATACGAGCTTCCACTCCTTGCGTGCCCGTTCGTGCAATACGAGCTTCCACTCCGTGCGTGCCCGTTCGTGCAATACGAGCTTCCACTCCTTGCCTGCCCGTTCGTGCAATACGAGGTTCCACTCCTTGCGTGCCCGTTCGAGCTTCCACTCTTTGCGTGCCCGTTCGTGCAATACGAGCTTCCACTCCTCGCGTGCCCGTTCGTGCAATACGAGCTTGCACTCCTTGTGTGCCTGTTCGAGCTTCCACTCTTCGCGTACCACTCCGTGCCTGGATAGAACAATGGCTGACTGACAGAAGACAACGAGTTGTAGTAGATGGAGAAGTTTCAAATTGGAAATCGGTTTTGAGTGGGGCACCTCAAAGATCAGTATTAGGACCTATATTATTCTTAATTTATATCAATGACTTGGACGACAGTATAACAAGTATCGTACTGAAATTTGCGGATGACACAAAACTGTTTAGAAAGGTTAATAATGATGGTGATAAACAACATTTACAAAACGATCTAGACAGATTAGTGAAATGGTCTGAGAAATGGCAGATGCTGTTCAATTTTGGGAAATGTAAATGCCTACATACAGGACATGGGAACTTGAATGTAGACTGTAAAATGGGAGATACTGTTCTGGGTACTACTGTAAAAGAAAAGGACTTAGGAGTTAAAATAAGCGCTGATATGAAAGTTTCAGAGCAGTGTGGTATTGCAGCTTCAAAGGGTAATCAAATTCTTGGATTGATTAGAAGAAACATAACATACAAGGGAAAAAAGTTAATTATACCTCTTTATAAAGCAATAGTTAGACCTCATTTAGAATACTGTATACAAGCATGGAGACCATATCGTAAGAAGGATATAGATACGCTTGAACGCATACAAAGGAGAGCAACTAAAATTATTCCAGAACTTAGAGACCTTAGTTATGAAGAACGCCTGAAAGGTAGGTAAAGGTAAAATCATCCCCCAGGCATTACGCCTTAGGAAGCCATGAAGGCTTATATGGCCAGTGCATAAACCTGGTTTCTGTAGTGCGAAGCAACTTAGAGTGCAGTTATACTGACTCTCCTGGACGGGACACTAGTCCATCGCAGGTACCTTCCAAACAGTGTTTGTACTCATTTGCAGCTGAGTAGACTGACTGTGGGTCTTGAACTCACAACCCTCGAATTTAAAGTCCAACACCTTAACCACTAGGCCACGGCTGCCCCCTCGAACGCCTGAAAGAATGTGGTTTAACAACTCTAGAGACAAGGAGGTTAAGAGGAGATCAGATTGAAGTTTTTAAGATATTGAATGGGTATGAAAATATTGATAGAAATATGTTTTTCTCACTCAAGAAGGATAGCAGAACTAGAGGACATGAGGTAAAATTAGTAAAGGATCAATGTAGATTGGACATCAGGAAGCACTCGTTCTCACAGAGAACACTAAATGAATGGAACAAATTGTCTACAGATTGTGTAACTGCTAGCAACGTGAATATGTTTAAAAACAAGATTGACACATATCTCAGGAGGGCGGGTTATAAGTAGGTGAACATTGTTGGACTCTCGATAAGCCAATGGCTTCCTTGTCCACTTGCCATCTGGGCCTTTGGCTTGGATGACAAATCTTGTTAAATCTTGTTAAACAGGTATACTCGGTGGTGATCTGCTGCATTTGTTCCTCAGTGCAGTGTTGTCCCTGACAATCCGGACTGACATTGGCAAACATACGTAGACTTGGACAAAGGGAGCAATCTGACGAACCTTCTTTCGCGACAGAGGATTATCGTAATCCCTATACAGTACGTATGCTACAATACAATCACTTCGACAGCGGCGAGTTTTGCTATGATCCTAGTGGGCTATGGGCTCTTACAAGTAGGTGAGTGACTTATTGTCAGGTCATTCACGTAGACTACCTGTGGGACTGTCGTGTTGTTATATTCGGGACACGCCGTACTGTTTACAGACTCTGCGGTGGCGTTCATACACAACACCTGTTGATACGCTTTCAACACTACAAACAACTCGACGAAGGCGAGAGAGAAATGGTACGGGAACTAGCACATTACTTGGACATTTCATAGCATCTACCAGCGGACTCTGCATTCATGATGACGATGGTGTTTTACGTTGTAGGAAGATACAGACAAGGAAGGCAGGAAGTCATGGCAGAAATATCACGAAGGTAAGTTCGATGTATTTGACAGTCTCGTAGATGTTGGCCTGTCTGTCAGGACAACCAGCTTTAGATTGGGGCTCGAGTCTAGTGCGTCTCTCGCAGCGTGTCGTTTCAGACTTAATACTCAACAACGACCCGAAAGTAGCATTTCTCGTCATTCTCCAAACTTTCAGTAGGCATAATGTCATAACGACTCTCACAAAGCGTTATCTATCACAGCAATTCAATAAATTCAATAATGTTGGCTTTACCAGTCTGCCCGCACGATGAATTGGAATCGGGTAAATCAGAACGGACGGACGGACGGACGGACGGACGGACGGACGCACGGACGCACGGACGCACGGACGCACGGACCCACGGACGCACGGACCGACCGACCGACCGACCGACCGACCGACCGACCGACCGACCGACCGACCGACCGACCGACCGACCGACCGACCGACCGACCGACCGACCGACCGACCGACCGACCGACCGACCGACCGACCGACCGACCGACCGACCGACCGACCGACCGACCGACCGACCGACCGACCGACCGACCGACCGACCGACCGACCGACCGACCGACCGACCGACCGACCGACCGACCGACCGACCGACCGACCGACCGACCGACCGACCGACCGACCGACCGACCGACCGACCGACCGACCGACCGACCGACCGACCGACCGACCGACCGACCGACCGACCGACCGACCGACCGACCGACCGACCGACCGACCGACCGACCGACCGACCGACCGACCGACCGACCGACCGACCGACCGACAGCGCTACGTGTGGGAGACACGTGTAGATTTATTGTTCTGGTAATTTTTCTACCGCCAAAGAATCAGATGCACCCATGACAGTTTACAATAGAGCACAACTAGCTGCTTATTACAGTAACACGTGTGGACCGCAACGAAATGTTGTATGTAGTAGACACTGCAACATTGAGAAGTGACGACACACACGTATACTTGGAAAGACTTATATGTGGCATTGCCCATTTAACACCTGCCCTAGCATTCAGCATTACAAACATCTGGATAATGACAGATCGTGATATACAATGGTCTCTCGCTATATGGACTCCTGGTGTAAGGAATGCTCTCTTCAAATGAACAATGTTGAAATCTTCGTTCTGCCCTGCACTGTTTCATGGACCCATGAATATAAGAAACATCGTATTCTTGGAACAATTTGGCCAATTGCCACTAATGCTTGTTCTCTATAGCGAGAGTGCACTCGCGAAGAGCTATTATTGCACATACGGTTACTAGGACTTGGTCAAGGTTTAACATTAACAGTGTTTGGTATTGATGCACTTATAGTGTTTGCACTTTGAATACGGCACAAATACGGTGTAGGAGTGTAGCACAATGAGAATATTCTTATAGCCTAAAGGTAAAGGTTCAATGAATAGAACTCCTGCCATGCACAATAAAATAATACTAAGTAGACATACCTGAATAAAGATTCACGCGAAATATATATGATTAAATTTGTTTGTTAACGGCCACTGTACAGTACAATAAAATTATTAGGAAACAAACTGAAGATTAGATGAAGCCTTGATTTTTTGGGCAATATAGTGTATTGTCAAAATATATATATCATAAACATGTCAACGTCTGACTTTGTGTCGTAGGATGACAACTGTCCGTAGTCCCAGTGATGTGGTTAATTTTTGTGGATACACTAGCTATTAGCTAGCTACATTCATATTTCTATAAGATCAGCATCACTGTTGGCGATCAGATGAAACCCGTCGACAATAAATTTTCTATTTTGGATGATAATTTATTTGAGATCGATTTACCGACGCCTAGCTTGTGGAACCAGCTGCTCCAAAAAGCTATGGAACTTATAAGAGTGGTATTTAAAAGTGTACAGCAATGCTGTTCTACTTAACCTATGTCAGTCCACTGCTGGATGAAGACCTCTTCTCCAATTCTCCAGGCTAGTCTTGTCTTCGGCCAGTTGTGTCCAGTCGTCGCCCTGCTCCTTGAAACATTCAACTTGCAACTTTCTGTTTTGCCTTCTTCTCCTCCTTGCATGTGATCTTGGTGTGCAATCTGTTATCATGTTAGTCTCCTAGCGAGGTGTCCCGACCAACTATCCTTACGGATCTTACCGATATTCTGTATAAAGCGGATTATATTATTACTGTGTCGCACACATGATTAGATTGATAATGATTGCAACGGTAATCGATTGAAAACTATTATGTTTTAACAATAATCGTAATCCAAATAACATGTTAGGTATTAGGCACTGACTTACTAATTATGGTTCATGGTTATCGGTTGCAGAGATGGCGTCGAACATGCTGTTGGATAAGTTGCAGAAGGCGAGAGATTTAAAGGAACCCGAGCTGTTGGAGATGGCCATCAAAGACTGCAAGGCGGCCGGCATAGATGACCACGAAGGCGTCGCTAAAGCCGAGACACAGCTTCAAGTTATCAAAATGAAAATGAGTGCGTATTATCAAACTCATAAACAATGTGTGTGTGTGTGTGTGTGTGTGTGTGTGTGTGTGTGTGTGTGTGTGTGTGTGTGTGTGTGTGTGTGTGTGTGTGTGTGTGTGTGTGTGTGTGTGTGTGTGTGTGTGTGTGTGTGTGTGTGTGTGTGTGTGTGTGTGTGTGTGGTTGTGTGTGTGTGTGTGTGAGTGTGTGTGTGTGTGTGTGTGTGTGTGTGTGTGTGTGTGTGTGTGTGTGTGTGTGTGTGTGTGTGTGTGTGTGTGTGTGTGTGTGTGTGTGTGTGTGTGTGTGTGTGTGTGTGTGTGTGTGTGTGTGTGTGTGTGTGTGTGTGTGTGTGTGTGTGTAGACGCGTGCATGCGTATATATATATATATATATATATATATATATATATGCACGCAAACACGCACGATGCACGCACACACGATCGCACTTACGCACACACATGCGTACTGCATGGCTTCTGGATTTATATATATATATATATATATATATATATATATATATATATATATAAATGTATATATGTGTATATATATTTATATATATATATATATATATATATATAAATGTATATATGTGTGTATATATATATATATATATATACATATATATATATATATATATATATATATATATATAAATATATATATATATATATATATATATATATATATATATGTATATATATATATATATATATATATATATATATATATATGTATTGTTTTTTAATATATATATGTGTGTGTGTGTGCGCGCGCGCGTGCGTGCGTGCGTGCGTGCGTGTGTGTGTCGATAAATTATCACCAATAACACTACCAAAATACTAGCTCTACTTGCTACTTGATTAAACATGTCCACTGTAGAACTAGAGAGGGCGATGCAAGCGCGGAACACTAACGCCATCTCGGGCGTCATCAACGAGGTAGAAGGCCTCGGCTTCCACAAACACGTTATGTACCACGAGATCCTCGCAGCCCGCAACGTCGTGGAGCGTAAGAGGCGGCTGGCAGAACTCAAGCACGACATCCTCGACATGGACCGCAAAACCATGTCAGAGATGCGAAGCTACAACCATCCACCAATGATCCTGCACAGGGTGTTGCAGGCGGCGCTGTTGCTACTGGGAGAAGACGAGGAAACTACGTCGGTAGGTAATGAAATAGATATCAACACACTGGGAAATGTTTAGTTTTTGAAATTATGAACGACTCTCACCTGGATTAGTTCGAGAGACTGCTACCTGTTGTGATAAATTATGATAACAGTTCGTTCTTATATAGTGCGGTATATGTATATAGTCCAAGGACTGGATGCCGCACACGAGCACACGAACACGCACACACGCACACGCATACACATATTATATACGAGAAACTATAAGTAGAATAGAATGTTTTATTTAAATTAACGAGATTTATATATATATATATATATATATATATATATATATATATATATATATATATATATATATATATATATATATATATATATATATATATAAATCTCCATATTTACAGATTTGGAGAAAGTGTCGGGCATGCTGTGTATCGAACGGTCGCGATGGCCTACAAAGAAAGATGATGAAGTTCGACGCCAGCAGAGTCCAGCCCGACCAGGTGGTCAGATGTAGAGAAATACTGGACAACTATACCGTGAATCAAGCGCAGGTCGTCAGCGCTGGAGCTGCAACATTCTACGTATGGGTGAGTTACCAAAAAACCTACACTGGACGGTCAAACGTCACGTAGAAAACCTGGTTGCCAATAACTGCCATAACTCTAGTATGCCCAGATGACTTTCGTTAAGCCGTCGCAGACTTTAATCTGACTGTCGTGACGTCAGGTGCCAGCGCCGTCAAATTCGTGCTCTCTACGCACGCACGCACGCACGCACTCACGCATGCATTCACTCACACACAACACACACATACGCACGCACGCACGCAAGCGCGCGCAGACACGCACGCACGTACACACGAACACACACACCCACACTTATAATTATTTTTCGTTGTTCCAATTCCCAGCGTGTTCTCCTACTTGGGTCGACCGCCAGTAAAGGGACAAATTGATGTCGCCAATGGTTTAAGTTCAATAGAAAGTTATTTTTTGCTAAATTTCTACATCTGAGATATCCAAGCTAATCTATACATAAGAATTATAAACTACAATAGGATAACTATTGACTGTCTCTATCGTTTGGCTTAATTTAACCCTTTACATAGACGTGGGTGTCTTAATATTGGCATGTCACCAAGCCAGTACTTGAAGGCATTATTTTTTTACATATTTCATGTTCAATATTCGATAAGATACGTCTTTTTAAATTAATTTACTACAATGCCCATTTGCTCATTAACTTTTTTCTTGAAGTTACATATTTTTTATTTCACGGTTCTAATATGTCGCCAATGTTTGTGTCAATACCGCAACGAACTAATCAGAACCCCATCAATGGATATTGCAGCGAGTTACAAGAAGCCTCTCACGTGATTACTGCCCGCCAAAGACAAACAAAACACGAGGGCGAATTCATTCCATAATGTTTTAGTTGTTTCTGCAAAATTACCCAAACTATGGCAAGTTAGGTAAGAGTATATTAATTCAATGTCAGTACCGTATGGTGTGGATCGTTGATGTTGCGGTAGTAATGAGAGGAATGACGATTATGATATGTTATTTTGGATGTCCTCTAGACATATGCTGGAGGTTGCCGCCTGAAAGACTAGGCATTATTGATAAAGAGAGCGCTGTTTGTAAAATTACGTCAGTCCCGTAACGTGTAACATTGTAAATAAACTAAAATTTATATAATGTAAATTAAACAAAAGTGCTAATGTGGAGCAATTATTTGAGGATTTTGAATGGGCTTTCGTTTATGAAAACAGTTTCGTTTTTTATTAAAAAATATCTGAAGTGTTGTTACCCTGGTAAAATACCGCATAATTTGAATTGGACACTTTTACCAGACAAAAAGAAAAGATTACAAATTATTGAGAATTGCATGGTTATATAAATCACAATAACTTATGAAGAAAATGAAAATAATTTGTCCAAGTATTTAAAAGTCATTTTACTACTCTTGAGTGCCGAATAAACGTATAGGCCAAATAACAGTATAGGGTGGCAAATCGGTCAAATTTAATAATAGTGTAGTGCCGAATAAGAGTATGGGGGGGGCAATTGTTCAAAACAAATAATAGTACAGTGCAAACAAATCACTAGTGTATTTGTCTTTTTAACACCGAAGCAATTTTTTTACTCGACGCGAAGCCAAGTCGTCCCTAGAAAACTACGAGAATCGCCTGTATTTTGTTTTTTTTGTGCCGAATATGTATAAACTTTGTGCGTATTCGTGTCACCGCAGATATAGTAACCGTATTTTATATTTGTGAAAAACCGGGGAATTTTCTATTTTTAAATGGACATTAAAGTTTTATTGAACTGAATACGCAAGCCCGTTTCGGGGACACAGCCGCCAGCCTGGTAACGACCGGTTTGAGGCGCCGCCGCTGCGCACGGCGGCCATTTACGGTCGGTTTACGCGATTTCGCCGATGATAAAGGCGTTTAAACTAACAATATACCATGTCGTGCTCCCGAGAACTAAGGATTCTGACGGAATCATCTAATCATGGAATTCTAACGGTCTAATCTAGGCAGGGCGTTTTTTAACATACAAAGTGGGGGTGTTGGTGGCAAAATCAAGAAAGTACCAAAGTTAAAGAAGGGCAATATGTCTACAAAAGATCAATTTATTGATATGGCTCAGAGGGGAATGTTACATTTTCAAAAAGGCTTTATATTTCCTGTTCCATAACTAGATGCCAGGTTACTATTTTCATGTTACCATTTTCATGTTCGATGCGTCTCGAATGGTGAGGTTTACTTTCGACTCGAAAGTCGAAGAATAATGGCAATATCATGGACATAGGCAGTAGTACCCGAGTTATGGTGTGTTTATGTTAATGCATGCGACAGGAAATGAGGAATGTAGTAGCATCATAGCAATAACAGTGACGTATTGCCGAATGGCTTCTTCATATAGTTCATGAAGAACTGAAAACGTGCTTTGGCATAGCCATACCATAGCCATAGAAGTGTTTACTTATGATGTCAGTGTTCCGGTGCTAGAATAGCTAATGATTATATATATATATATGTAAATATGTGTACCTGCATGTTACTGTTTGTTTAAATTGTGTATAATTCAACAAGACCCGCCATCACATTTCACACGATTGAGCCGCGTGCAATCCAGTTCTTTACAGTGATGCTGAAATAGCTGTTAACATAAACCGGTGTCCTGGACGCGAAATTGCGAAACGTACCCGGTATATAACAGGCGAGACTAAACCATGCCCATTCGCTATTATCATTGGTCGAGAGCGAGCGGGCGAGGATTAACGATGTATCAACAACCTTTCAGTCGGCTGGTTTTTTTTTTCAAATAATAAATAAACCTGGCAAAGTGTGTGTAGTGTCCAACGCAAGCAATTGGAAACGTTTAACAAATATCACAAAATAATCACATTTTCATAATGATCCCTCTTGTAGGTAAGATAATACAAACATCACAACAGCCATAAACCTGTGAGGGTAGATTTTTTTGAGGCAGTAACCTAGCCAATTCATTCTCCGCATATTTGAGAAATCGAAATTTTAAGCATGGTAACTCAAAGAAGCATATTGTATACATACTAAACAAATACATTTTAAAATAATGAGTTGTTGATAGTGGTCTACATGTGAGATGGAAAGTTGGAGGTCAGCAGGGACTTCAACTTTGGAAAATTGTTACTCAAAATTTGGTGGTCCACATAGTAACATAACAAATGTAATCAACATTTACACATGTCAGTTTTGGAAGTACGTATTTTCTATATTTTGATTTGTTATGTACTTAGCCAACCATTTGATTGATAGACATGGTATGTATGTTTTGTATTACTCTCTTTTCTGCCTTATGCCTATATATTCAGTATATTTATGTCTAGAGTCTAGAGCATGTCGCCGCTCGCATTGTAATTCCACTATAAATGTGTTTCAAATAGACATGCTTTTCCTGAGTTAGTTATTACATTTAACCATCTAATTTGTCCAGGTCGATATCCTGCCAGTCATGCCTAAGAGAAACAGAAATGCAAAACGAAAACAAGAAGAGCTACAGAAATCTGCCGCAAAATGTCAACGCCTAGACACAATTTTTCGACGCAGCCTCAATGACTCATTGCCAGAAATACCCACAATGCCGCCAAGGAACTATGAACCACCAGTCATAGAGATCATGCCTTCGTCGTGCTCTCGCCCGAGTACCAGTTCATCAAGCAGCCATGATCCGTTCACTGCCATCACATCTGATGACACTCCCAAAGATAAAAGTGTACCACCAGTCACAGAGATACTGCCTTCGTCGTGTTCTCGCCCGATAGCCAGTTCATCAAGCAGCTATGATCCGTCCAGTGCCATCACACCTGACAACACTCTTGGTGACAAAGATCACCACCTTACCCAGACACCTGGTCAGGAAACCGACAACGCAACTTCCCGCACACCGACGTACAAAGGAATTCCGTTAACTATTGCAGATGTTGTCAACAAATTCCCCGAGCTTCGCTCATTTTCGGCAAAGAAATGTGGCCGAACAAGGGCTCACATTCTATGCACAACATGTCAGGAGTATGAGGAGACGGCAAAGAAAAGTTCTAAAAATGGCACTATAGCAATCGCAAGCGGCGTCAGGGAAAACTGTAGTGATAGGCTGGAAAGGGTCATTGACCATATGACCTCTTAACCGCACATAGCAGCAACAAACAAGAAGAAGATGGACGAAGCCTGGGAAGAGTGCACAACGTCGCATCCATGGCTGCGCGCACTCACTGCTTACGTGGCCGATGCGGTCTCTGGCTTGTTTGGCGTCGGACCATCTGTTAGCCGCTATGCGACAAAATGGCGCAGATGTGGAATTTGTTCCATTCACGCCCGCGTCTAGCGACATACACTACAGGGACCCAAACTACTATAAGCAGATGCTGGATGTCATATACGAACTAGAGAAAGTGCGTCTGTCTCAAATGTTCAACCGATGCACAGTTTTCAGTGTGCAGATTGATGGCAGTTGTGACAGGCAAATGTTGGACCACAAGTTTGTAAGTGGACGGATGGCTAACAGTGATGGTAGCGTAACGAGTGTGTTCGTCGTCATGCATTCGCCAGAGAAGAACGGCGCCCCTGGACTACTGGAAGCGGTGAACAAAGCTTTGGATCTGACCGGAGGTAAAGACACGAAGCTCGTCGGTGTCACCACTGACGGCGAATCGGCAAACACTGGCAGACATGGTGGGTTATGGCGTTTGCTTGCTGACCAAGTGCAGAGAGGTCTGGCAACTTTCTGGTATGCTGCTCACCGGTCGGACTTAGCCATTGAGTCGGTCGTCAGCACCATACCGGAGCTGGGCATCTGGAAGTCTAATCTACTGGGGCTCGTACGATTCTTCTGGACGCCGAGAAGGATGAAGATGTTGTCAGCGCAAGCCGGGAATGTCAAACAGTTCCCCCGGCACCACGATGTCAGGTTTGCCCAGCACGAGCTGCAGCTGGTTGATGCTGTGCTGAATAACCTACCAGCCTGCATTAAGGGGTGGGAGCAGATGCAGGCACCAGAAAGTACCAGCGACAGAAAGGAGAAGGCTGAAGCCAAAGGGTTTCTGAGAATTTGGAACCACCAACAGAAGTGGATAACATCACTGATGGGCGACATCCTGGAGATATTTGAAACACTCCAGAAGAAGTTGCAAAGGAGTGATTTGTTCATCAGTGATCTTCTCACCGTGACTGGCGCTGCCGTCAAGAAGTTGAGATTGATGAGGGATGGACCATTCCCTGGAAGAAGAGAGGAGAAAGAGAGTTGCCCAACGGATAGCACCAGTGAGGACCTAACACAGCGAAAGTCGATCCACCAGTTCGTTTGGACGAACCGCCGTGATGCACGAGCAATCAGGCTGGAGGTCGTGCAAGCATCCCACGAATACCTCTCTGAACGCATGCACCCGGAGCAGGAGGGCGTTATCAAAGACATGAAGGGGTTGGTGATGTCACGCAATCTGGGATCATTCGTTGAGCATGGCGTGCGCGTCGTCAGGCGTCTTTTTCCAGACGAGGCATCTGACTTTGCGGACGGAGCACCGAGCTATGGGAGAACACGATGAATGTGCCGTTCCTGCCTGATGGCTGTGATCTCGGTTGTAAGATGACTGTCAGATTGCGGCAACTTCTGCCAGTCACCACAGGTTCAGTTCAGAAGGTGTTGGCATCTCTGGCTTGCATGAGTCCACACTCTATGCAGACCGAAAGGATCGTGAGCCACCACAAACTCGTTGTCGACAATCACCGCACCAGCATGGGTGAGGACACGAGAAACACCCACCTCATGGTGGCACTGAATGGCACCGCCTACTTTGACCCTCGACCCGCTGTCGTAAAATTTCTGGAGAAGACCAGAAGATGCGGGGCTCCAGATTGGGATATCTCCGGGCAGCGTGAATTCGCTAGGAAATTCACCCGCGAAACGGGGCTCGTCTAGTAAAATTTAGACGACTGTCAAACGTACTGACTTGCAAGTTGCTAGAGACGTGTCATGTTTCTCTAACTACTGCATGTGTCTGTAATAAAAAATTCTGGGATATAAGTGTAACATTAATTTTATACCGAGATGCAGTCGTCAGTGTGCAACCATATGGATAAAAAGATATTGACACACACACGCACTCACGCACACACACATGCACACACACATAAATATATATAAAGGTTTCGTACATTCCTAAGGGTTATGTAAATACGCATTAATAATGCGTAAGGTGCCTTTTTTTAACCATTTGGAGTGCCTTTTTAGGACATTGC
>BSQZ01000015.1:2767500-2807500 GCA_033239005.1 Lamellibrachia satsuma
ATACTTTCTGTAAAAATCACACAGCACAATTACATTTTCAGTAAGTTATTAAAATACTAGCCGAATTACACGGCGTTGCATTACAGAAAAGGCAGAAACTGCAACAACGAATTACTCTTTTTTGGTAAGGAAATGGCAAATGATGAATACATCTTCACTCCCAAAAACACCAGGTACCACTGTCGAGTTCACGGATTTATTTTAATGTAAGACCCATCTCTCGGCCTCCAAATACATACGGGGGAACAAACAAACAAACAAACATAGGCACAAACTGTTTTATTGCATAGAAATTGGTATTAAATGTCGTACGCTGTGTACGTAGTTCTTCCTGTCTTGCGCAGAGCTGGGGACGGTGATTAAAGAGCGACAACTGAACGCCATATTGGAAACCATTGACGAGATCAAGAAACTCGGCTTCGACGAGGTGTTGATGCAACATGAAGTGATCGCAGCCAAAAATGTCGCCGAACAGTTGCACCGTCTCGCCGAACTCAAATACGCCATCCTCAACATGGATCGGAGAACCATGTCGGAGATGCGCAGTTACAACAGTCCGCCAATTATTCTGCACAATGTCTTACAGGCAGCGTTGTTGCTACTGGGAGACGACGAGCAAACTACGAAGGTAGCGTGTGTGTGTGTGTGTGTGTGTGTGTGTGTGTGTGTGTGTGTGTGTGTGTGTGTGTGTGTGTGTGTGTGTGTGTGTGTGTGTGTGTGTGTGTGTGTGTGTGTGTGTGTGTGTGTGTGTGCGTGCGTGCGTGCGTGCGTGCGTGCGAGTGTGTGTGTTTGTGTGTGTGTGTGTGGGCGAAATACGAAGATGGAGACGCGTGGTATCGACTATGGAAGCAACCCCACATATTTACGTTTATTCGACGACGGCACACAAATATATGTCAACGAAAATGCAGCATATGATGACAAGCAAGAATAACAGCACACAATGACATACCAGAAACAACAAAATACAGCGGAAATATATACCGTAGTTCTTCTGATCAAACAAAGAGTAACAACCAAATACCGTCCACCAAATGTGTTACCAATAGCTCTAGAGAGGTGATCATGTGAACAGTCAGATACGATTGTTGAACAACATATGTTGAACTTTCTCAAACACTAATGAACTGATTGTGCGTTTTGGCAGCATCGAAAACCGATAAAGTATTGTCAAGATTAATACGGCGCCAGAAGTCCAATTGCGTACTGAGCGTAATCGGATGAACCAGTCAAGATTACCATGGAACTAATATACTAGATGGTGTTACTAAAATAGTTTTTTTCACAAACATCGCGTCGGTATCTTCTGGCGTTCTCTTCGCTCTGTTCGCTTTGAGGCGGAGTCACATTCACAATTATTGCACAAAAGCAGAACAGAGGTCAGAGCCCGATTCAGGGGAAGCGAAGAGAGATTCTAAGCTGCTACTTATGATTATGATTGCTTTTGTGTTGGGCCCTTTTTGTGGGGGTCCTAGTACAAGCGTGCCACTTGTACCGTGACTAATCCGGCACAGTGTATTGTGGATATACAGCAGCCACGCCAGCCTTGTTGGAACTCAGTGTAACAACATATGCGTACCATTCTATTCAACACCAATCTGCTTGCTGCCGGTGATCACCCATACCCCCTCATATATGCCGGCAATCTGGAGGGAATGCAAGAATGTCAAGCACAATCACGACCTCCCAGAACGGAGCGACTTCAACCCAGAACCATCGCAGCTCCTCACTTCGCGACGGCTTTTTTTTAGACCGAAGCAGCCTCCCTCCCTTCCCTCCCTAACATCACAAAGAACGAGAGGCGGAGAAGAGAGTAGTTATTAATAAACATCACAAGGAAGAATGCAAAAATGGCGCATCAAAGACATTGCAAGATGCGAACGCGACCACGACCAGCAATCAGTTGACCACATCGTCAACAATTGCCGTATGGTCGCATTTACTGGAGGAATCTCCGATGTCCAGTCAGCTGCTTGTAAAGCGATTGCGTGGATCGACAACTTAAAGACACAACTGAAACCCTGCTGCTCTACCCACAGGAAAGAAGATTATATAAAGATACCATCACAGGAGGCGATGAACCAGTGGAACAAAATATGTAAATGCTAGAAGTATGAATATGTATAAAAAGGTGTATCTCACAAGGCCGGTCATCAATGTCCACTCGCTTTCCTTCTGGACCTTGTTGCTTTGGGTTACGATATTGCTGAATCTTGTATTTGGTACTCTTACGCCGGAGGTAGGATATTTATGTAGCCTATGCCAACCATGCAACTATAACTATCTTACGATATTCTCTATCACGCCTTGTAACGATCATTGCATCTGATGTTCAATTTACTCTGTGTAATTTACAGGTTTACATATTTTACCCAAAAAGAAAACTATGCACCGGTGAATGCACCAATGTCATGTATATACGCCCAATCCTGCCTCGCATTATATTGAAGAATGTCTTTGATTTACGTAGATTGCCGTTCAGTGCAACAAACTCCGTTTGGTTTGCGGACGACGATAGAATTGGCTTCTTGGGGAAATAATTTCACTCAGTCAGACGGTGCTAGGCTTGTTTGTGATGGAAATAACCACTGACGCCTTTCGATCGATTGACAGAGGTGGAAGACGTGCCGGTCATGCTGCTACCCGGACGGCCCGAATGGATTACAACGAAAGTTCCTGAAGTTTAACGTCAGCAAAGTTCCCATGGAACTTGTGGCCAGATGTAAGGACATGCTGGACAAGCACACCGTGACGCAAGTGCAGAAAGTGAGCGCTGGAGCTGCCACATTCTATGTCTGGGTGAGTCATTGCTGAATGTTTAAAACGTGCTTTAGCTAGCTGAAATTGTTGAAACGTATCTCCTGGCATAGTTCCAAAATTAACTATATTGAATTAATAATAATAATAGCTTGATTTTTACATAGCGCAATTTCCTTAAAAAAGCTCAATGCGCATTACATAAAAACATTAAATAAATAAATACATATAAAGATAATATGCATAAAAACAAATACACATAAATCTGTGTTAAAGACTAGTGCATTTAATTTAGAAGTAGGCTAATTATAAGTAATTAAATTAGGAATCAAAACCGTAGCTCAATGTAGCTAAATACAATTATTTAACCTAAAGCAATTAAAATAAGTTAAATATAAAAGTCATGTGTCACTGTCCCCTTGTGTCACTGTCTCCCTCTGTCAGTGTCCCCTTGTGTCACTGTCCCCCTGTGTCAGTGTCCCCTTGTGTCACTATCTCCCTGTGTCAATGTCCCCTGTGTCAGTGTCCCCTTGTGTCACTGTCTCCCTGTGTCAGTGTCCCCTTGTGTCACTCTCTCCCTCTGTCAATGTCCCCTTGTGTCACTGTCCCCTGTGTCAGTGTCCCCTTGTGTCACTGTCTCCCTGTGTCAGTGTCCCCTTGTGTCACTGTCCCCTGTGTCAGTGTCCCCTTGTGTCACTGTCTCCCTGTGTCAGTGTCCCCTTGTGTCCCCATTGTATTTATCCTAGTATTTCCGCATCTCCTGCGGCACGAGGACCACCATCAAGATCTCTCACCATTAACCGCCCACACCACAACCCCCCTCCTCCCTCCCCGGATATGGTACGCAAGGTGCAACACTGGCAATAACAGGAAATTTGTCCGAACGCAGGAAGCATCGGTCCACCCTGATGCAAGTGGTCAGACTGGTTAAGTTGTCCCCGAAATAAACTGCGTTAATATTGCTGAACACAACTTGCCATCACTGTGTACGTGCACATGCGTGTTTGTTTTACGACAGGCTCGCGGCGTTATCGATGAAGCCGAAAAACAGAACTCGAGCAGCGAACAGGTGAAGGCGGAAAAGGATCCGAGGAAACAGAGAGAGTTACTCCAACAACAAGCGACACCACGCCCCTTGTGGCTGTAAGTACGGCACTTCTGGATGTGGCTGAGTCTCACCCGCACAGAGGCGTGTAAGGAATGTTCGACTGGGAATAACGTCAGTCTGCGCCATGTCACCTTTGTCAATGTTTGTTGACTTCTGCTTTATTATTAATCGGCGATGAGACTTTCCACGGTGAATGAGACATACATATGCTGCGGTTGGCACTATGCCCACCTTGCATCTTCGTGTTTTCATACTATGCATACACTATGCTTCGATTGCATTTCACAACATACAAAACACATACCAGTGTTAAAGGTGGCTTAGATAATACATTTCACAACATACGAAACACATACCAGTATTAAATGTAGCTTAGATAATACATTTCACAACATGCAAAACACATACCAGTGTTAAAGGTGGCTTAGATAATATTTCGGCGAATTGTTGAAGTCATAAATAACATCGTCCAAGAACATTTATCGTCTCATTGATGCATATCGACAGCCTCATAGACCCATGCATTGGAGAATACTATATATGTAGAGGTATATGCTTTCTGCATGGAACTCTCAGTATTGTATACGGATAGTCCATGGATACTTTGTCTCTAAGGAAACTTTCGTGAAACAAAATGTTACGTTGCAAGTTCATTGTTGAACATAAACCATTTATTTTATTATAATGTGCCGTCCAGGTAACGGGCTTTGTAGTTTTCCTATAGTCACCAGGCGGCGTCGCATTTTCCAATACGGGACAATGAAAACAGATACTGTCGAAACATATTTGGTAAATAGCTCAACATGAATCACGTCCTCGAAAACAAAGAATATTCTCACACTTCGCATCTTTTTAATATATAAGTTCACGATACATAATTTCTAGATTAAATGAAACATAAAATCATCCACGCACGTACTGTGGATTCAACAAAGATATCACGGTGTGAATCATAATAAAATTGAGCATACCGATAATCTATGAATAATGCCCTGATCGCGGTGGTAGATGTATAATTTAAATGACACGCAATTATCTACTACGTCCATTGACCATAACGGACACGCGAAGAACACAGTTTATTTAAACTTCGTATAGTACCCAGTTAAGCAGATCCTCGAATATCAAACACTCGCTATATTTAACCGACCCCGTGTTCTCGTCACGCACGGCTGATTATGTGTCCAGCGAAGCGTATCGCTGCGTTGCTCTGACTCATAGAGCGGTGGAGCTGAGTTGGCAGTGTGGCGCGGTCAGTTCTGGACGTCGTCCAGTAACGATGGCATCGCACGGACACATGTTGTTCGTCGTGCTGACGTGTGTGGTGACCACAGCGAGTGCAACGTTCTCTGTACCGACAGGTAAGTGTGCACCGGCCTCCGGCTGCCCGACTTGGAACTTGGCCCGAGTCCATGATATTTGCGATTGTCTGCGCCTGTATGATATCACAGTGTAATAATACAATGGATATCGGAATCTAATTCAGTTCGATTTACTGCAACTCCGATCAAGTGAACCGAACGTCAGATGTTCAGAACATAAGAAGAAATATTTATTCTTCCGCGTTCCCGACACAGAATACGTGAAATAAGTGCCGATTAATCAAGGTGGGGCTATCTACCTGGTGATTCCATTCCCACTAAAGAGACCCAGTGGTGCTGACCAAGGAACTATGCTGTTTTGTTACTCCCGATGTACAATATCTAGAAGTATTTTGGGACGTATTCAATAGTAACGTTCTAGATAACAAAGCTGCGTGTGCATATAGTACACATACACACGCACGAATGCACACACGCATGCACGCATGCACACATATACACACGCACGCACACACGCACGCACGTACGCACGCCCACACACACACACACACACACACACACACACACACACACACACACACACACACACATACACACAAATAACGCTGACCAAGTAGTACCCGACATCGCCCAATATAGGCATTTTGACAGCACAGCCTCAAGTACAATTCCAGTCTGATTCATGCAAATGTCACAGTGCAACCACGACACATTCGCCAAGTCTGTTTAGAGTCGCATACCTTCACATACCATAGCCAAACTGTTAACATGTTCCACGACATTAAACTCACCGCTTAGAAGTATTTATCATACTTCGTTTATGCCGACTGTGACGCTGGCCAGAAGGCGTGTTCACGCAAGGGCTGAGTCATCTACTTGTCTTTTATTGTGTATAGGACACACACACACGCAGACGTTTTGTATCACCATTAATGCCCTGGACAATGGCACATACTTTCTAGCCTTGCAGTGAATGCAAGGTAGACTTCATAATTAGTACATTCATTTTCTTTGATCATACTTTCTATCGTACATTGCTACACGTTCTCTTGCTAGATTTTACAGAGTAGTTGTCGGGCGAAATTGTTCTGGTTTTTCTCTGTCAGCTGTTTGAATGTTGTCACATTGAACTCTTACATCAACTGTTTGAATGTTGTCACATTGAACTCTTACATCAGCTGTTTGAATGTTGTCACATTGAACTCTTACATCAGCTGTTTGCGTGTTGTCACATTGAACTCTTATATCAGCTGTTTGAATGTTGTCACATTGAACTCGTACATCAGCTGTTTGAATGTTGTCACATCGAACTCTTACATCAACTGTTTGAATGTTGTCACATTGAAATCTTACATCAGCTGTTTGAATATTGTCACATTGAACTCTTACATCAGCTGTTTGAATGTTGTCTATTGAATTCGTACATCAGCTGTTTGAATGTTGTCACATTGAACTCGTACATCAGCTGTTTGAATGTTGTCACATTGAACTCTTACATCAACTGTTTGAATGTTGTCACATTGAACTCTTACATCAGCTGTTTGAATGTTGTCACATTGAACTCTTACATCAGCTGTTTGAATGTTGTCACATTGAACTCGTACATCAGCTGTTTGAATGTTGTCACATTGAACTCTTACATCAGCTGTTTGAATGTTGTCACATTGAACTCGTACATCAGCTGTTTGAATGTTGTCACATTGAACTCGTACATCAGCTGTTTGAATGTTGTCACATTGAACTCTTACATCAACTGCAACAAAACAGCTCTCATTTGTGCTTACGGTTTGCCGTTTTGATGCTGTGCGTATAAATGCATTGATATCATTTAACCATCTAACAAAGTTCAATGGATTATACAATGCGACCAATACTAACTGGTGTAACTCTGGTCAGTTCTGGAGCTGGTTTCATGTCGCCAGCTTAATCTACGCAGTTACTTAGCGCTATGCAAGTGCGTGAACTTCAATTTTTGCTTAGCCGATGCCAAGCAAATTGCCGACAGCCAACTGGAAGCTGCCATACGCAAAGAATCTTAAAGGCGTCACATATTTGGAGCGCCGTTGTCAGCAAACCCTTTCGTGTAGAAGCATAAACGTTGTCACCGACCAAATCGACCAGGTCCACGTGTCACCACGACGAAAACGATACCTATTAAACAACTCGACATCATCGTGCATTTTAAATGGGTGTGATCTGTCCCTAAACACTCTCTTCTTAATCATTTTCTTGCTGTGTCGTTTAGTACTTGTCATAAAGCCTTCATTTTGAAAGCCCCTAAGAACTACTTAGTGGATTTGCGCCACGTGGGTAGGTGCCGTATGCTAAATAGGGTGTTGCACCCACTGCGCACGAAACGAGTAATTTCCCAAGATAACCTTCTTAGTGCTATATAAACGTTCTTAGCAGCTAAGTAGGGACAAGAAACCCCGTGGAGGGAACTGTCGGAAAATAATGACCAGTGTGTGCGGCGGATCTATCAGTAGGACAGAAAAGCTGAGTAAAATGTGTACGTACGTTAATTACTTGTCCACATAGCTCGAGGTCTGTGATGCTGTGGTTCTAAGCACCGGTTGTGAGATATGGACCCTATACAGACGCCTTGTGGAACAGCTATAACAATTCCACAATCGCCATCTTCGTTCCATCACGAATAAACGACGGCAATGCGAGATCCCCATCACAGACATATTGAAGAGGGCCAAACGCAACCAGTTTACAAGCAATGCTGGTCTAGCCACAACTTTGGTGGACGGGACATGTGGTTCGACTGAAGCGCAATTGCACCAAGACAACACATATTTTCGGAGAACATAAATCAGGAAAGCGGGACAACGGACGTCACACAACCGTCACAAGGAAAGTATTAAACACTAACTCCTGATCAACGGTTCCACACCTAAACAATCGGAAAACACAGCGTTTGACAAAACACCGTGGATGCGCTTAACACGAGTAGTCTAGAAACAGTTTGGGAACAACATACGTATCCATCTGGAGGCTTCCTGTGAACACCGTCACAAGACTGCAGCTGTAACCACAGCAACGACTGGTTTCCATGCCCCCATTGTGCCAGGCTCTGGGCATCAAGATTTGGTCTGCAGGGTCCCCTTCATATTCATCAACGTCATGAGACACAGTTATCATCGAAATCGATGGACTACGAAGAATACTCATCACATCTAATTTTCAGTGTCTATGTCGACGTCGTAATGAGTATTTTGGTGGCAATCATTAATATAGAATACAAAAATAGTTGTGATTAATGGTTAACACTTAATACTGCTGCGTCGCTGGTGAATCTTCAAAAGGCCAGCGTGGATGACCCAAGAGTCGTGCCGAGGCCACCAGAACACGGATGTAAAGTTCTAGTTGCCTTGGGCTGTGTAATTCACGAACGAGTACACAAGCACGACACAAAAGTTATGATATTCGCCACATTTAGCCGACCTATTGAAGGAAGCGTGTTGTCGTCATGCTTGGCTGACTCCGTGCCAGCGAGGCGTGTCGCTACGTTGTCCACGGGGACTCGCAGTCTCGCATAGCTTGCTGCCCAGTGGCTTTATGATTTGGTAAGTTCTGGACATCATCTGATAGCAATGGCATTGTACGGACGTCTACTGTTCGTCACGCTGACCTTTGTGGTGATCTTAGTGAGTGCAACTATCGCTGCACCGACAGGTAAGTGTGCATCGACCTCCGGCAAATCGACTTAAAGCTTGGCGTGGTCTGCGCCTGTGTGGTAGCGCCGTATAATATTACAATTTATTTCTGAATCTAGCTCCATGGCTTGTGCATGGAGTTCATACGCTGTGACATAGGTCAAGATTTCTTTGTGTCGTGTAAATCAAATTGTTGCTATTACGGGTAGCGTGTCACATCCCCACATTTGATGATATTCATATGTGTATATATTGATACATACTATGCGTTGACCTTTCTTTCAGTGAACAGCAATATTTCGATGCTGATGAGATTTATAAATATTTCGATTTTCTTAGGAATGTAAAGGTCATACTGCTGTTCATAACATGTACTGCATTTACTTTACAATCGACAATAAATTGCCCAGTTATAACCTATATATGTCTCTGTGTTTGATTTATACATCAAACGAGCTGCGGCCATTCATATAAAATTGTCAGTTAGTTAAATGTATGTCCCCGGCAGAAGACACAAATACGTTTCATGCGTACAGATGGCAGTTACAAAGCGTACTGAAACAGTCATTCCGGCATACAACTAAACACACAACTATGCGTATTTAATCATATGTGTCCATGTTATATCTATAGGTCGACGATTCACATACACGCGCGCGTGTGTGGCGTGACTTGGGGAGTAGGTTGTGTTTGCATTTCATTAATTCAATCGTATCATCTTGCGAAGTAGCATAGCATAAGTATAATTGACAGAGCTGCGTCCTGGACGCTTCTGCAGTGTCTCGTGAGAGATCGAATCCACAATAGGTTGCACATTGACTGCGTGTGAGGGATATTTTATTTCCCTTGGCATAGACACCATATAGAAGGGGCAACGGAATGTAATGTCTCTTCCGTAAGATACATGCAAAGTGGGGTGAACTAAATCGCCCAACTTTCGACGCGGCAGCAGGTGGATTCAAACCCCAGTCCCCTCGACCGGAAGCCCGTCACTCAACAATCACCGAGGCGTACCGCTTGTACTAAGACACTTACATGAAGCATACGACGAATTCGAATTGTTCCTTGTTGTTTGTGTTGTCAAACTGCCCGATGTACTGGTGACTTCTACATCATGGGACGTTTAAGGAAGACGCCACGGGTATACGTATTGTACATGCCTCAGTTCGCTAGGGGGCGCTACTCAGCTGGCGACCGTTGGCCTTGTGAGCTCTGACAGTTTTACGTAAACTAACTTTTGAATTTAACACAAACTGCATTGTAAAGAAATGTCATAAGATAATGTTCTGCATGTTCAGACTAAGATCTTTTGGTGTGAGTCCTAAGACTCTGCAGATGTTCTATCGCAGCTTTATTGAATCTGTTTTGACATCTTCTTTTGTCTGCTGGTTTGGCACTTTGAGTGTGAAGAATAGAGGCAGGTTGAACAGTATCGTCAATAGGGGAAGTAAGGTTGTGGGAGTGAGACAGACTAGACTAAGTGAATTGTATGAGAAAAGAGCCATGAGAAAGGGTTTGCAAATCATGAATGACTTGTGTCACATCCTTTCACAGTACTATGAGACACTACCATCAGGAAGGAGACTAAGAGCTTTCAGTGCAAAGAAGGCGAAGACACTGAACAGTTTTGTTCCAATGTCCATCAAAATTATCAACAAATCTTAAATTATTTGAACGGAACCAGTCTATAATTTAGTGGGTATATTATTTATATAGAGTCAATTACTTTGTTTCATGTAGTCACTGAGTAATAATGTATAAACACTATCCTTGCCTTGTATATATTTTAAATATATTTCATAATACTTATGATAATAATCGGTCTATTTTAAAATTCATATTTAGTGAGAGGAGATGAATGTGTGGTATATGAGTCATATTTATTCCTACTGTTACTGCCTATGTACTGTTTTATGTATTGTTTTCATGTATTTTATATGACCACAAAACAAAGTTCTCTTTTGAGAAATTCAATAAAGTACCTTCTATCTCAGCTAACACAGCCACTCTTACAAGAGTAACCATCCTACCAACGACTGAGAGTGCGTCTTAATTTCCCAGCAGCAACATGGCAGACATGTTCATTCGTTCATATATAGCTCCAAGTGTTGTCACGTGTCAAAATTTATTTGTACAATTTGGTTAACCCGAGTCAAACGCTTTGCGACTGCGTCAACGCAGAGTATTCATTTAACACGCGTTGCCTCGACGGTACCGTTTTTAGTGCGTTTTCGCTGAGGTGGCGAAATCTCCCTAACGTACTTTCAATAAATCTGCCAGCAACTGACCACTCGCCAGCAATATGTCTGGGGATATTTGGTTTAATTTTGCTAAATTTGTCATTAGTACGATGCACTGCCCATGATCGATCAAATCGTGTCTCTCCAAAACCGCGAACACGCGACTGATGTGTCGGATGCCGCTGCTAGATCTGTCGAGAAGCACAGTTCATACAGAAGGCGACAATTCACTTGGCGATTCGCGACCCGGATATCCGGTGGAGCAACTCCGACAAGGATACACAAGCTGTTCACATATGTTCGTTTCAGACACCCAACGATGCAGCTGTCATTCAGTGCCGAGTCCTACAACAAAGTCTTTACATAATCATAGAAATCCTTGCTGTCATTCTTTATATTAGCTGCTTTATTTATCGAATTTGGACAGTTCAGATATTAAGTACAACTCTGTTTTAAACCTCTAGTGTAGTCTTCGTCGTTTCTGCTATATCCATATACCATTTTGTTCACTAGCAATGTATACTAAGCCTATCCATTCAAAAGGGCAGTGAACTCGTCCACGTTGCCACGATCCGCAGCTTCGACACCATGCTGCTTCTCATTAGGCGAACTTCTATTTTCCGAGGTCTGTGTCTGTCCATCTGAACGTCTGCTCCTCTGTCTGTCTGACTCGTTTCGTTTCTTCTTGGAACCGACTGTTTGCGGGGTGTCTTATAACATGACAAGTTAGATTTACCTCAAGCGAGAAAAATGGGACTTTTGCATTTTGTTTAATAAAAAAAGACGCGAACGCTAACAAACAGAAAGACAGGTCGACTTTCATTCAATGTCTTCGGATGTAATCTTGAAAGTTTCCACATGATTCAGAGTACGCAAAGACGAACTGAATACATCTACGCAGATTGATCGCTCAGATGGTAACAAACACAATGCCGACCACTCTGATGAGTGCAAAGCTTTTGTCGTCGAGAAGCCGAGCTAATGCTGAGTAACGCATAACACGCATCGGCTGGTTTTGCGACGCGAGCAGTTCTTTGGGAATCTGCACCAACACCTGTCATTGCACTGCGTAGTAGTTGAATGGTAAATACTGCAGTAAGCGAAGGGTGTTTCCATCATGGCCTTTAATCCCACGTGCTCTCGTGGTTGGTCAACATCTCGATTACCCGCTGTTCAGGTGTACGCGCAGTGTTTGTGGAACGTGAGAAAACCGTTGAATAAAAAAAAATCTACATTTATTTTATAAACACAACGAATGTCGTTACTCGGGTTCTCAATTAACAATCGTATTTTGGATTTATTTATTTTTCTTCCTTTCCGCCTTTTTCTTTTCTTTTCTTTCTTTCTTTTTTTGTCAAACAACCACATCCTGTGGTCATCACCGCAATAAGAACGTTTACTTGATTCTCAGACAGAGATCCGGTTCGTAACCGCCAGCGTCCAAAGACGCGAGCAAGTAATTGAGAAATATAACCATCCATGCTATATATGGATTAATGTGATATTTCCGAACAGTTGTTCATTATCTGCACGTATACAGGATGTGATGGCAAGGTCGACATCACCTTCCTGATAGACGACTCGGCCAGCCTCAGCGAGACGGACCCGCCGGGGAAACCGTTGTATACGTGGAACACCTTGAAGACATTTACCAAGAATGTTGTGCAACACTTTCCCGTCGGGGTCGACACGAAGGTGGCAGCGATCAGGTTTTCAACGACCGCCGATCTACAGTTTGGCTTCAGCAGCCACGACAGCGCAAACAGGTTTCAACTATGTTCTTTAGTTATTATGCAAATAACAATACGGAAAAAAAGAATTGGTGCAACACGGCCAAAACAGTGTCATACACATACACACACACACATATTGACATATGCGTACATATACACAGCACACGCATACGCACACGCACGCACGCACGCATGCACCCACACGCACGCACACACAATCTTTGTATTCTCTGTATCTATATATGTCTCTTTCCGTATCCGTCCGTCCGTGCGTCCCTCCCTCCCTCCCTCCCTCCCTCCCTCCCTCCCTCCCTACCACACACCCACCCACCCACCCTCCATCCCTCCCTCCCTCCTTTCCCTCCCTTTCTCCTTCCCTCTATCGGTGAAACACAATTTATTATTAATGAACTAAAATTTACTTGAATTGTCGCATAAGTCGCTACATCATTGGTCATCACTACAAATAGTTTCTGTACTCTACACCGGGGCCTGATGTAGAGACCACAGTCATGGTGGTTCGTATGTCTTGTCTGATCCTACACTAACACATGCATGCGCCAACTGACTTGTCCTTGTCGCACCAGCGTGCAAGACGCCCTGGCAAGTATCAACCACACGGGCGGAAACACGAACACTGCAGCCGCCCTCCGCCTCGCCCGGACCCGACTGTACAGCGGCGCCGAGGACCGAGCCGACGCCCGCGGGGTCGTCATCCTCCTCACGGACGGCCTGTCGAACCTCGACGCTAACTCCACCGAGTCGGAAGCGGCCAAACTGAAGGCAGCGGGCGTCGAGGTCTTCGCCATCGGCATCACCAAGTACATTGACCGCGACCACCTACGCAGGATAGCGTCAGACCCGCGCGAGACTAACTTTATCCACGTCATGAAGTTCGAGCAACTCGACGCCATTCTCACCAAGCTTGTGTACCGCATCTGCAAGCTTCCCGAGCCGACTGGCCCGACCCCTGGTGAGTGCATTTAATAAAGTGGGCAGCGGTAGCGTTGTCGTTAGTACGTCGGACTCCCAATCGAGAGGTCAGTAGTTCGAATATGGCCTTTGTGTTCGTAGTTTATTTTGTTTACTGTCTGGTGCCCAGTTAACGCAACTGTTTATATTATTTAGTACAATTCAGACCAAATCAAGAGGATCGGTTTTTAATCTTATTGCCGTTACCTCAATTTATTCAGATGTATAAACTATTTATAAAAAATTACAAAGTAAAACAAACTTGTTTGAACGTACAACTTTCAATCGACATAACACAGATTCGACTAATCTTGCTTCCATTCGAAGCCTGGCGATTTAGTTCATTACATATTCCCCCAGCTCACTAAACTGTGTGTATTATTTGACATGATATAACGAGATTGCCTTTAAAAAGTCGTTAGAACGTCAGGTTCTCGATTCTGAGCATGAGCAATTTCTTTCGCTGCACGTTGGCTCAGTGTACCCAGCTACACACTATTTGACATTTAATAAGTTGGCTCAGTGTACCCAGCTACACACTATTTGACATTTAATAAGTTGGCTCAGTGTACCCAGCTACACACTATTTGACAATTAACAAGTTGGCTCAGTGTACCCAGCTACACACTATTTGACATTTAACA
The DNA here is from genome assembly GCA_033239005.1 of Lamellibrachia satsuma. Taxonomy (NCBI): domain Eukaryota; kingdom Metazoa; phylum Annelida; class Polychaeta; order Sabellida; family Siboglinidae; genus Lamellibrachia; species Lamellibrachia satsuma. Next base: position 2,781,939 of record BSQZ01000015.1, read on the forward strand.
AGTTGGCTCAGTGTACCCAGCTACACACTATTTGACATTTAACAAGTTTGCTCAGTGTACCCAGCTACACACTATTTGACATTTAACAAGTTGGCTCAGTGTACCCAGCTACACACTATTTGACATTTAACAAGTTGGCTCAGTGTACCCAGCTACACACTATTTGACATTTAACAAGTTGGCTCAGTGTACCCAGCTACACACTATTTGACATTTAACAAGATCTTCACACAAAGCAACACGCGCTAGTTGGCATGGGGATAAACAAAAGCCTCAGTTATATTGCACATTCTCACAACTTGCCCTTAGACAACCAGTCATTTGTTCCATCCGTTTATCTTCTTCTGTGTGAACGGATGCTTCCCTATACCAAATCTACACTGTTCTTGTATCTTCCCGGAACTGAGAACTGGATACATCACTGTGTCTAGCAAAAACTTACTGTACGTGCGAAATTGACCTGGCTGTGCGGATTAGGTGAACCGCAAGGCATGATTTCCGCGCAATAAAAATCGTGACAGCAGATAATAAAGAACTTCCTGGATAAGATAAAAATATGTTCGATTATTACACGTCAAGTGTCTGGCGATGTAACCTTGGTGGCTCGATGTCGGCCTGGAGCCAAATGACACTAAACACAATTTCCCGTGTTCGCCGTCCGCTCAGTCATGTCAATGTTCTCGAAAATACCGAAAATCTGGTCGATGAGTAAGCGAAAGAGAGAAGGGAAATTGAATATGGAATGCTAATATAGGATTCATCAAACGATGGAGGTAGTTACTGATTCTCCGTTTCCTGTCTGGACTGTTCATAAAAGTGTTGATTGTATGATAATTTGTTTTTCGAAAGCACCAGTTAGACATAGACTTATTAAATGCTTATCATTGTGGTATGGCATATCTGGCACAGCTCTGAACTGGTTTTTATCATACCTAACTGGTAGACACCAAACCATAAAGATTGCAAACTGTTTCTCGGCCGCACTCCCCACTTCGTGTGGTGTCCCCCAGGGTTCTGTTCTGGGGCCTTTGCTGTTCACGCTTTACGCTACGCCACTCAGCTCTGTTATCCAAAATCATAATTTGGATCACCACCTTTACGCAGATGACACACATATCTACATTTCTTTGGATTACCTCGGATACAAATCGTTCCCTAAATCAGTTCAGTGATTGTCTCCACGAAATCTTCCTCTGGATGACTGACAGCAAATTAAAGTTAAACGTAGACAAAACTGAATTTCTCATCATTGGTATTCCAAAGCAGTGTGACAAACTTGATGGTTTTTTTCCCGACACGTATCCTGAGTCAAAATATCACACCAGCAGCCTCAGCGAAGAATTTGGGAGTAACTTTTGATAAGAATGTCAACTTTAGACAACATATTTCTCAAACGTGTCGTTGCTGTTTTTATCATATCCGTGATCTTCGACGTATAAGCCACTTCTAAAATCATTGCATTGGCTCCCTGGGCGATATCGCATTATTTTTAAGATCTGTACAATTTCTTATCAAGCCCTTTCAACCAAACAACCTTCATATTTACATTCAATGCTCACTCCAGCAAGACAGCCCAGACAGCTTCGGTCGTCTGGTTCTGTTTCACTTTCTGTTCCCAGAGTCAAGGCAAACGCTGTTATTCGAGCTTTCTCGGTTGCCGCACCAACCCTGTGGAATTCACTCCCCGACAGCGTAAAATCAGCAGGAAATATAGCTTCATTTCGCCATAATCTGAAAACCTATATTTTCAAAATGGCCTATCCTCCTTAGCTTCTTGGCACCTCCATCCATCGGTTGACGACTTTTTCCATTGTACATGACCACGAGAATGCCTAATCCTTTGGTTTTGTTGCGCCACTGAGCTCGGATTTTTCGAGGATATTGGCGCCAAAGAAGTCTTTATTATTATTATTATTATTATTACATATAATATAATTGTATCAGTGCATAGTCAAATCTACAGCTGAACTATGTCCGCACACAATAACCTATACATATATTCCCTGGAGAAACATTGATCCAATATGTTGCCATATTGTCTTTACATAGAATGAAATATGTATATTGTGTGAGGGGTGTGTGCGCGCGTGCACGTGTGTGTTGCTGGCTGGTTGGCTGGCTGATTGGCTGGCTGGCTTGCTGTCTGTCTGGCTGGCTGGATGGATGGATGGATGGCTGGCTGGCGTAGATAGATCCAGAGATATACCGAATGACACTGATCTGTCTGATTGACCACCAACCGTCAAATGTTGTAGGCAAGTGCAGCATCCCGCGTTGTGATGAGTGCTTGACGGACGATACCTGCGTGAGATGTCAGGTCGGCTGGTACTGGGACGCGGATTCTCAGACGTGTAAAGGTCAGTCAAAAGAAAAGACATTTCCGTCCACCAGCGAACTTAGCTCTGTCGACGAGAACAACGTATTGGCGATCAACCGATTACAAAAATAAACACTCTTAAAATATAAAACGAACACCACATTCCGGAGCATAACGCCAATTAAAGCAACATCATGACCTTGGTATTATTGTTTGCGAAGTACATTTTCTTTGGAGAGTTTTATCGTTAAATCAGAAAAGCTTATTGATTCGATGACATACTTGAATAAATATCGTGCATACTATTTAAAGAGATTATCGTGCATATTATTTAAAGACATAGATGTATAAATCGACATGAAGGGGTATATGTAATTCCAGAATGTCAAGTTCACGCGGACATCGCGTTTGTTATGGACAACTCAGGCAGCATCCGGGACAAGAACCCGGATGACAAGTCGTACGACAATTACGAGCTGTTGAAACAATTCGTTAAGAACCTGCTGGCGAGACTTGACATTAGCCCACACAAAACCCGAGTGGGGGCAGTGCGATTCTCCACCAAGGCCGCGTTGATGTTCACTTTGGACGAGTACAAAAACAGGTACGGTCTCCATATACAATTAGGCTTTCAAAGTGTCTAAACAATGTTGAAAAGTAAAACAATGGCGAGAACTGCACATCCTATATTGAGAAAGGATCCTACTTAATATCGGGGTAGGCACCAAACGTCATTAGGATGGAAGAGTATGGTAGGCTACTGGTTGCACACAAGCAACCAGTAGCCTCATGAAAAAGCGAGAAAGTGCTCACGAAAAAGCGGGAAAGTGCTCACGAAAAAGCGGGAAAGTGCTCACGAAAACGCGGGAAAGTGCTCACGAAAAAGCGGGAAAGTGCTCATGAAAAAGCCGGAAAGTGCTCACAAAAAGCGGGAAAGTACTCACGAAAAGCGGGAATATACTCACGAAAAGCGGGAAACAACCTCCTCAACTCATCGTGTGTCGCTTTATAACGTTTATCGTTTTGTTTTAAGGGTCGTCATTTCGATGTGCCTTTCCTGAACGTAGTACACGCAAGCACGAGAACATTGGGACATTTCTTGTTGCAGTTGTAGTGTTGTGCCATTGTCAATATGAACAAATGCTTTTGTATGAACAAATGTCTTGTAGACACTAACGAATTAATTGTTTTCACAAGGGAGGACATAAACGCCGCCATCGACAGAACAACGTACGAAGGAGGCAAGACGAACACTTCCGGTGGCCTGCGCACAATGCGCACGCAGGTCTTCGGTGGCGGCCACGGCGACCGCCCGGATGTTCGCAACGTGGCCATCGTTATTACGGACGGTGAGTCGACCGTGGACAAGAACATGACTCTCACCGAGGCGGACCTGGCCAAGGACGACGGGGTAGTCATCTTCGTCGTCGGTGCTACTGACCGGATTAACGAGGCTGAGTTGAAGGGGATCGCCTCCGACCCCGACACCACCCACTACTTCAACTCGACGTCTATCAGACAGCTCGATACCATTTTACAGGAAGTGACGAAATATGTGTGCAGTCCCGACAACCCATTCGCAAGTGAGCGCTGCTGTCCTACGTATAATTAATATCTTCCTGTTTGTTATCGCTGTTTCTTTGTCTGTGCTATTCAGAACGAGGCAAACGTACTGATAAATAATGTGTACTTGCTTTTTAACGGGACCTGATTTTATTGTTAGTTCTTACATATATCTAAGACCGTTCGTTATCAAGCTTAAATCAACTATTACGCTGCCATTTCCGGTTGTCACGTAATTTCCTTTTGCCTCATTTTTCATCTTTGAAAAAGTGTTTTCACGACTTTGCCACTTCCAGTAAACGTCACATACTTAGTTTGATATCGTAATAACTGTATTTATCATTATACAATATAAATTTTCTTTTTAATCACAACTATAATGTGACTCAATACTACGGCATTCCGGTAACCGCCGTCTTTAGGAATTGAATTCTGGGAAGACTTATTTTCCTGCTCGCCAGATGACGAGCAGGCTATCCTGCACGTGGCTGAATCAACATCGGTATCGCCTCGTCTCGATTCATGATCGGTGTTGTTTTCCTGATCCATTGGGCCTCCTTCATCCACCTGACAATTATCTTGTTTTCCGTGTCGATTTCATTGGCCTCTCTCTTAGTCAGTTATGTAGTTGTTTATGTCGACATGGTCTGCGATTGCTGACTTATGTTCCACTGTTGTGAAGGTCTGCGATTGCTGACTTATGTTCCACTGTTGTGATGGTCTGCGATTGCTGACTTAAGTTCCACTGTTGTGATGGTCTGCGATTGTTGGCTTATGTTCCACTGTTGTGATGGTCTGCGATTGTTGACTTATGTTCCACTGTTGTGATGGTCTGCGATTGCTGACTTATGTTCCACTGTTGTGATGGTCTGTGATTGTTGACTTATGTTCCACTGTTGTGATGGTCTGCGATTGCTGACTTATGTTCCACTGTTATGATGGTCTGCGATTGCTGACTTGTGTTCCACTGTTGTGATGGTCTGCGATTGCTGACTTGTGTTCCACTGTTGTGATGGTCTGCGATTGCTGACTTATGTTCCACTGTTGTGATGGTCTGCGATTGCTGACTTATGTTCCACTGTTGTGATGGTCTGCGATTGCTGACTTATGTTCCACTGTTGATGACCTTCTTGCTTCTGTTCACGGGTAAACCGGCGGGGTGTCCGTTGACTTGTCGAAACCATAATAGATTATTACTTTGTCAAGCACATTTTTATTGAAAATGTATTTTGAATCCTGCATCAGGTACGCTGATCAAAACTGCAGAGTAAATTGCGGCGCTCAACTGTCGGAAATCTGTTGAATTACTACGTGTCGGGTGGCGCCACCACCCAGAGTTAAAGTAACTACTATGTGCATCTCGCGACAGTGGACCAATGTGGCGGGCACTCGGGGCATGTAACAGCAGTAAAATAAAAAACTGCGAACATTTTGTTAAAGTCATTACTCTTCTAAGGGTAGTTCGACAAGTAAGCCAATACAAAGCTAAGACAGAACATTCGGGCCTTCCATTGCCGTGAATTGACCAACGGTTGTGCATCTGAGCGGCCTGAATACGTTATGGATAGGAAGCGCTTCAGTGGGATAGTGTCTAACAAATCAATGCATATGTAAACGCTAGTGTCCATTGCAGTTCGATAGAGATTTCTATAATATCGTCGGGTGCATATTTACGGCAAGGATAATTAATACACAGAAACAGATTTCGTTTTAATAGTGATATTGCAGTGTGAGACATACACTTTTCTTCCCGTCGAAAAACAAAGAAACATGATGTACCAAAAACAAAAGTTAGACGAACCTCGTCTACTTGACACGTGAACACGAGCGTCCGCGCGCACGTCCAGGCTTACTAATTAACTTACTAATTAACCACTGCCACACTAGTGTAAGTAATACTTCAAAGGTAGGCGAGCTCACGTGAGCGACTATTAAGGCCCGTTCAAACGAGCGATTAGGTGGCTGATTTGTCGGGCGACACTGTGTCGGCCGAACAACTAATTGCTCGTGTGAACGGGCCTTAACTGTATTATATTTCATTAAAGCATTTGATCGTTCTTAATTCTGTTTTTGACATTTTCAGCACGGAATCGTACACGACGAGAGTCGCCAGAGCTCCGCCAGCCAGATAGCACAGATAACACAGATAACACAGATAACACAGATAAAATAGATAACACAGATAACACAGGTAAGTAACGCCAACTGACAACAGACAGTTTCACCCATACTTTTTCGTCTACGTTTCGTTAGTGCTGTAACTCATTGGTTTAGTGCTGACATCAGCTGGATTTGCCAGTCACATGTTGTCCACAAGTTTCTCGCCGAGATACGTAAATTCGGATAGAATGACAACCATTAGTGAACACGCTTCGTATCAGTTTTCACACGTTATTTCAAAGTAGTCATGCTTCAGTTTTACGTGCGGTGTAATCTAGATATACAAAAACAGTTATACTTTAACAGGGTAAACACTAGTGGGCTTTTATTGTAATTATACGTTTAAGAACGAGTCGACATCGCCCGCTTGTATTAACACTTATGTATGAGATAAGTTAAACTCATATTCTATAAGTTAAGTATTAAGATACGTTTGGAGCATTGTAAGTATGTCTAATAGCGACAGTGAGTGCGTAACGTTCAGTCGAGACAAGATATATGTATCACATTATTGCATTCTTTGATGAGGCCGTTGCGTGATAACATCGAATGTGGATATAATGAAAAGGCTGTTAATCAATAACATACGTGTATTTGTAAGGTCGATGTGTAGACATAGATGTAAGGTCGATGTGTGGACATAGATGTAAGGTCGATGTGTAGACATAGATGAAAGGTGGATGTGTAGACATAGATGTAAGGTCGATGTGTAGACATAGATGTAAGATCGATGTGTAGGCATAGATGTAAGGTCGATGTGTAGACATAGATGATAGATGTAGTGGGACATGAATGAAATCATATTTCAACATGAGTATATGTTTGCATTTATTCGAAAATTGACTGTAATTGAAGACCCACGCACGCACACAATCATACACGCACACAAGCACGCACGCACGCACACACGCCGAACGCACATGCACACAAACCACATATCACACCGCGCTCAATCGCACGAATGCACGGACACGCACGCACGCACGCAAGCATCCTCCCACACATCATCTATTATAAGTTGTTTCGCTTTAGACTTTTTTTTATTCGATTTACATGTTTTGCAAACAACTTGTTGCAGCGAACTGCGAACTACAGGCGAGCGAGAAAGTCACGAGTAGAGATTTCGAGCAGGCACGCTCCCAAACATCCCTTGCGACTCCTACTGCCCAACGATTCCACACATTATTCAGGAAATTCTACACAAGCCGACCATAGCCGACGGATCCGACGTGTTTTATTGTACATAATGTCACAGAGTTAACATGTTATTCCGATTGTGGACTACATGAAAATTGCTTTCAAGAGGAAGTTGTGCATGCATTTTATTAAACATGATGCTAAATATTATTTTAATGACAAGATATTAGCTCCAGGACATATAATAACTTAGACGCCATTGCACAAGCACAGCGAGAACATCCTCGCGAATATTGCAAGCTGCAAAAAATGTCATGGATAATTATTGTGTTTATTGAGTTATTATTACCTTCTTAATGATAGATGTGATCAGACAGATACACCACACACGCACGCACGCACGCACGCACGCACACACACATATATATTAGATGTGATCAGACATATTCACTATATATATATATATATATATATATATATATATATATATATATATATATATATATATATATATATATATATATATATATATATACATATACATATATACATATACATATATATATATATATATATATATATATACATATATATATACATATGTATATATATATATATATATATATATATATATATATATATATATATATATATATATATATATATATATATATATATATATATATATATATATGTATATATGTATATATATTTATATATGTATATATATATATATATATATATATATATATATATATATATATATATATATATATATAGTGAATATGTCTGATCACATCTAATATATATATATATATATATATAGTGAATATGTCTGATCACATCCATCATTAAGAAGGTAGGAGAGAGGGAGACAGACAGACAGACAGACAGACAGAGAGAGTTGTGGACAAATTGAATAAGTTGAATCGAAATTTTTCATTTATTCATTTTCTTTGCGTTTATTCATTGATTTTGCCTTGCGTTTTAGTCGAACACGGTCGCTGACTTATTGGATGACGCATATGCATCGGCGATTCTGATTGGCTGAATGGACATATCGCGGTTAACAAAAAAACTGGCATTGCGCTTATCGTGTTTTGGAACGAAAGCTCATTTCTAAGCGTCAGTAACTGTGGTTTATATTGCGCTTTGCTAACATGTGGAAGCTGGACTGTATTTGACTACCTATTGACGATCTTTTCGTGTGTGTAAAATATATTAAGAGTTTAGTCACAAAACGCGATAAACGCCAAAATAAATAAATATATATATATATATATATATATATATATATATATATACATATATATATATATATACATATATATATATATATATATATATATATATATATATATTATATTTCATATATATTATATTACATATATTATATATATATATATATATATATATATATATATATATATATATATATATATATATATATATATATATATATATATATATATATATATATATATATATATATATATATATATTATATTTATATATATTATATTACATATATATATATATATATATATATATATATATATATATATATATATATATATATATATATATATATATATATATATATATATATATATATATATATATATATATATATATATATATATATATATATATATATATATATATGCAACAATACTTTAATGTTACGTATGGACATGTACGACATGGTTTGGTTTAAAATTGTGATTTTTTTTCGTATACAACACATTTCGCCACTACATAGTAGCATAATGGGTGTCTAAGCTTGCCCCCCCCGGCCTCCCCCTTGCGAGATCCGAGATACGCCACTGATTCTAATAAATATGCATCAACTTCGGAGATCTTGCTGTAGGTCACATGAACGGATTGTGTAGCCTGGTAGTATTTTTATAAGTCTCTTTTTAGAGGCATTTGGGAAACGTTGTCAGACAACCTATTTAGATAATAATAAGTAATAATATAATAATTAATTCATCTAAGCGACCTATCCGGCGACTCTTCGACCTTCAAAATGGCAAAACAAAATAAGCGCGAACTCATCAATATTGAACGGAGGACTGATATTTGTTTTCCATATTATTGGAGGATATTTTCCAGCTGTGTTGACCAGTACCGGTTTAACAATTTGGGGGGGTCTGATACAAACGTTGTCTTGGGGGGCCCTTACCGAGTGTGAGAAAGACGAAGATTGAGAGGCGCAATATTGACTGTTGTCGGGACGGCATACAAACAAGAAAATATAGCGTTTTATGACAAACACGAATTAAAGCATACACTACAACTTGCTTCAATATAATACTTTAACATTCTACACTGGAGTATATGATATATGACTTGAACTTGAACTGAGCATGTGGCAAATAGAACTTGAACTTGGACTTGAAGAGTCAAAGCATGTGGCAAATAGAACTTGAACTTGGACTTGAAGAGTCAAAGCATGTGGCAAATAGAACTTGAACTTGGACTTGAAGAGTCAAAGCATGTGGCAAATAGAACTTGAACTTGGACTGGAAGAGTCAAAGCATGTGGCAAATAGAACTTGAACTTGGACTTGAAGAGTCAAAGCATGTGGCAAATAGAACTTGAACTTGGACTTGAAGAGTCAAAGCAGGTGGCAAATAGAACTTGAACTTGGACTTGAAGAGTCAAAGCATGTGGCAAATAGAACTTGAACTTGGACTTGAAGAGTCAAAGCATGTGGCAAATAGAACTTGAACTTGGACTTGAAGAGTCAAAGCAGGTGGCAAATAGAACTTGAACTTGGACTTGAAGAGTCAAAGCATGTGGCAAATAGAACTTGAACTTGGACTTGAAGAGTCAAAGCAGGTGGCAAATAGAACTTGAACTTGGACTTGAAGAGTCAAAGCATGTGGCAAATAGAACTTGAACTTGGACTTGAAGAGTCAAAGCATGTGGCAAATAGAACTTGAACTTGGACTTGAAGAGTCAAAGCATGTGGCAAATAGAACTTGAACTTGGACTTGAAGAGTCAAAGCAGGTGGCAAATAGAACTTGAACTTGGACTTGAAGAGTCAAAGCATGTGGCAAATAGAACTTGAACTTGGACTTGAAGAGTCAAAGCAGGTGGCAAATAGAACTTGAACTTGGACTTGAAGAGTCAAAGCATGTGGCAAATAGAACTTGAACTTGGACTTGAAGAGTCAAAGCATGTGGCAAATATATTATAACCGGGTATCATTTCAAAAGATCACCAGCATTCCAATTCTAGCAACGTCAATGGATGTCGCAAATATACCAGGGTAAATTGGCGTCTTTTCATAAGATCACCAGAACTCCATATCTAGCAACTTCAAAGAATGTCGCAAATATATCAAGGTAACCGGGTGTCATTTCAAAAGATCACCAGCACTCCAATTCTAATAACCGTACCAGAAAATAATACAAGAAAATACAACGTAAAATAGACACCGTACAATATCTCCTGAGCAAAAGAATGTGATCATTGTATATCTTTGGAACCTTCTCAAACACCATTAAATTGTTTGCGCATTTTGGCAACACTGAAATCCAACAAAATCTTGTCAGTATTAATCCGACGCATGATGTCCCATTCCGTAGTAAGCATAGTCAGATGATCCAGTCTGTTCTGGCACAATGTGGATCGGTTCTCATCCTTGACCAGCTTCACCTTAGAAAAAACATATGTCATCCAGATTCTACGAGTAAAGTCTCACAAGTTTCTCGGGTCTCAACTTCCATCTCCGTCAAGTTGCAGATACATTCAAAGCGGCCACTGACATCAAAGCTCTCGTTCGCTCTCTTATCTATGTCCGAAGACGACATATCAAGGGGACATTCAATCCCGGGACATTCCTGATAGTTCAGTCGCGGCATTTTTGAACTCGTCGAATCGTTCAAGAAATGAATGCAGAGATGTCGACAACGATTTCAAGAGAATGACTGCTGAATATATAGCCAAATTTGCTTGTTGTAGTATGAGCACTTGTCGTGGGTGGGTGTTTCGTACGAGTGAATTATTGTACCATATTTTTTCCGGCAGCCTTGGTGTTGACTCGCCTTTGCTAACACAATACCCTAATAATATATTTGTCTAAGCACTGCCTTTCTTACACACAGAGCACGTCAAAACGGGACCATCAACTACGACATTCTTTATCACGTGGCGACCATCAACTGTTACATTCTTTATCATGTGGCGACCATCAACTGGCATATTCTTTTATCACGTGAAGCTTCGGCTCAAGGTTGCATCTCGCATGTTTTGTGTAATAAGAGATAACATCACATGTTCTCACCGCTGATCTTCTCTTTAGTTGGCATCTCTCTCACTTTGACAACCACAAGACAAGCCCTCCGCTGTCAAACATTCTAAAACTGTCGTGTAATGGAGCAGTTTCGCCTTGAAACTCTACGCGCACAAAGAGTAGCAGGAGATCTTGTTTTAATAATCCATAACAGGATCTATTTACATAATTGTAACTATCCTCAGAATGTGGAACAGGACATGACTTAAGCGAGAAACAAAACTGCCAATCAGCAGAATGTTAAGTCAGGCGTTATAATTTATATGTGTAACATACATAAAACTACACGAGAACATCAGAAACACTAAATACAACATTCGGATGAAGTTACAACTAGCATACGGCATTGCAAATCTCGTTAACGTTTCCTCGATGTTCATATACGATACATTGCTTCTAAAATGAAATGTAATGCATGCGTATTACCATTGAATGGTTTAATTCAAAATTGTTTTATTTACAGCATAATAATAATGCAATTGTTGATCTTTGAATATGTTCAATGAAATACGTAGGGTTACTAGACTATAAGGGGAACTGGTGTAGGTGAAAAATAATCTAAGCAATACACATCCATCGAACGAAACCTGCTTGGGACCGTGACGTCGGCAGAAGCTCTCATCGATCCTTTTACAAATTGTGTCCCATCATGATTTGATTTTGGAGAGAATTGACAGAAAAGCGTCGAATATCGATTAGAATAAGTATTACTGTTGCATATATATATATATATATATATATATATATATATATATATATATATATATATATATATATATATATATATATATATATATATATATATATATATATATATATATATATATATATATATATATATATGTATATATATATATATATATATATGTATATATGTATATATATATGTATATATATATATATATATATATATATATATATATATATATATATATATATGTATATATATGTAAACTTGTTGTAGACATATGTTAGGAAACAGTTTTTGTAGTATTTTAGTTAGTTCCGGACTCCGGCAGGGAAGTCAGCGAGCGATAATAGGGTTGTTTACAGTTCGAAATAGATAGCATACTAAATTGTCAGGAAGACTGGAGTATTGGCTAGAATAAGTATTACTGTTGCACATAATATTATACACAAACTTCTAATATACATATATTAAGATATCGCTTTTGTTAACAGAAGCAGTATTTTCCCCGGACTCAAATCCGTTTGTTTATATGTCATGAATTAAACTGGTGTATCAAACTATCGTTTACATTGTTTAACAAGATTTAACAAGATTTGCCATCCAAGCCAAAGGCCCAGATGGCAAGTGGACAAGGAAGCCATTGGCTTATCGAGAGTCCAACAATGTTCACCTACTTATAACCCGCCCTTCTGATATATGTGTCAACCTTGTTTTTAAACATATTCACGCTGCTAGCAGTTACACAATCTGTAGACAGTTTGTTCCATTCATTTACTGTCCTCTGTGAGAACGAGTGCTTCCTGATGTCCAATCTACATTGATCCTTTACTAATTTTACCTCATGTCCTCTAGTTCTGCTATCCTTCTTGAGTGAGAAAAACATATTTCTATCAATATTTTCATACCCATTCAATATCTTAAAAACTTCAATCTGATCTCCTCTTAACCTCCTTGTCTCTAGAGTTGTTAAACCACATTCTTTCAGGCGTTCTTCATAACTAAGGTCTCTAAGTTCTGGAATCATTTTAGTTGCTCTCCTTTGTATGCGTTCAAGCGTATCTATATCCTTCTTACGATATGGTCTCCATGCTTGTATACAGTATTCTAAATGAGGTCTAACTATTGCTTTATAAAGAGGTATAATTAACTTTTTTTCCCTTGTATGTTATGTTTCTTCTAATCAATCCAAGAATTTGATTACCCTTTGAAGCTGCAATACCACACTGCTCTGAAACTTTCATATCAGCGCTTATTGTAACTCCTAAGTCCTTTTCTTTTACAGTAGTACCAAGAACAGTAGCTCCCATTTTATAGTTTACATTCAAGTTCCCATGTCCTGTATGTAGGCATTTACATTTCCCAAAATTGAACAGCATCTGCCATTTCTCAGACCATTTCACTAATCTGTCTAGATCGTTTTGTAAATGTTGTTTATCACCATCAGTATTAACCTTTCTAAACAGTTTTGTGTCGTCCGCAAATTTCAGTACGTTACTTGTTATACTGTCGTCCAAGTCATTGATATAAATTAAGAATAATATAGGTCCTAATACTGATCCTTGAGGTACCCCACTCAAAACCGATTTCAATTTGAAACTTCGCCATCTACTACAACTCGTTGTCTTCTGTCAGTCAGCCATTGTTCTATCCAGTCAGTTATGCTATCCCCGATACCATGGGCTTTTAATTTAAGTAGCAATCTTTGATGTGGCACTTTGTCAAAAGCTTTCTGAAAATCTAAGTAGATAATATCTACTGGCGATCCCTCGTCTATCCACTTAGTGATTTCTTCCAAAAACATAACACATTTGTTAAGCATGACCTCGCTTTTAAGGAATCCATGTTGAGATGAATTTAATAATTTATGCTTAACGAGGAAGTCCACCATATGGTCTTTAATTAACCTTTCTAATAATTTACAAATCACTGACGTTAAACTCACTGGTCTGTAATTCTCTGACTTATTTCTCGAACCCTTTTTAAATAATGGTATGATGTTTGCTTCTTTCCATTCAAACGGAACAACTCCCTCTTTTAATGACAAGTTGAATACTCTTGCAAGTGGTATACTGATTTGATCTACTGTTTCCATTAGTAATTTTGGAGGAATCCCATCCACTCCCGGTGATTTGTTATCCTTCATTGCCTTTATTTTCCTAGCTACCAATTCTGGAGTTACAACTAACGGTCCTAAATAGTCAGATTTAGTCCCCTGAAATTTAGCATCAGCAACTGGTAATGAACTAATATCTTCTTTTGTAAACACTGAACTGAAGTAACCATTTAGGTCTTCCGCCATTAAAACCCCTGTGATATTATATTTCCAGCACTGTCTTCTAGAGGTCCAACCTTGTCTTGTACGTTTTGTTTACTCCTGACATATGCATAAAAACTCTTGCTGTCAGTTTTTATGTTACATGCCAGTTTTTGCTCATAGCTTCTTTTAGATTGTCTGATTTCAGTTGTAGCTGCATTAAGTGCCTCTTTGTATTTTGCATAGTCTTCTTCCTTTCTGGTACGCCTATAAACCCTCCACATAGTTTGTTTTAGCATTATTTTTCTAATTGCCTCTTTTGACACGTGTTTCTTTCTACACCGTTTTCCTTGTTTTCGGAAGGGAACAAATTTATCAATGATACTCTCAATTTCATATTTTAGAATATTCCAACATTCAATTGCAGTCTTATTCATCAGCATGTTATTCCAATCTAGCTGTGCTAAGTATTTTCTCATATCTTTGTAGTTACCTTTGTAGAAGTTTCTCTTGTACGTTTTCTTATTTTTACTTTCTGATTTTACATTGATGTCAAAATGTATTTGATTATGGTCACTATTACCCAATGGTTCAAATATTTTTACATTGTCCACTAATTCTTTTTGTGATGACAAAACTATATCTAATACATTTCTCTCCCTGGTTGGTTCTAGTACGTGCTGAGTAAGAAAGCTATCCTGGATTAAACATAGAAATTGTTGATCCTCAATCCCTGTGCTCTCTAGAGAATTCCATTGTATGTGTCCATGGTTAAAATCTCCCATTATGATACATTCCCTTTACTAACTTCCTTTATAGCGTTTTTTATTTTTGTGTTGTCCTCTTCGTTTATGTTTGGACTTCGGTAAACTAATCCAACAGTTAATTTTGAATTTCCTGAAACAATTTTGCACCAAACAGCTTCATCGCAATCTGCTTCCCTTTCTAGTTTCATTTCATAAGCCTGAATAGATTCTTTAACATATAAAATAACTCCCCCGCCCCTTCTTCCTATTCGATCTTTCCTAAACATTACGTATCCTGTCAGTCCTAATTCAGCATCTGTTATATCTATGTTGGCCCATGATTCAGTTATACCAATTATGTGAGGTCAATATCTTCTACCATAATGTTTAATTCGTTTTTCTTATTTACTATGCTCCTTGCATTTAAACATACGCATCTATAACCTTTTTCAGAGATGTTTTTCGGATGATTTGATATTGGTTTATCTGTGCTAGTGGTCTCTTGTTCTGCTTGAGACACCTCTAGGTAACCCCCTGCACTTCTAGTTTAAAGAATGTTTACTTCCAAAAATATTTGTCATTGTACCCAAGTCGCTATCTACTGCTGCTGAAAGTTTGTCCGCGAATACTGCCGCCCCTTTCCACTTAAATGAAGCCCATCCTTCATGTACATATCACCCCTCCCAACAAAACTTTCCCATAAATCCACAAATCCAACTTCCTCTTCCCTACACAGCCTCTGGACTAACATGTTAATTGCCATCCCCCGACAATTTCGATATTTATGACCCCTCCTGCCCATCACAGGTAAAATCCCTGACAGTATTACCTGCTCAACCCGCGTCTGTTTTAGTGTTCACGCGTCTGTTTTAGTGTTCACGCGTCTGTTTTAGTGTTGTTGAATATATATATATATATATATATATATATATATATATATATATATATATATATATATATATATATATATATATATATATATATATATATATATAAAGTGATAAATTTACATACATTACATACATAAGGTAATATCTGATATAGCTGTAGTAAACATTTTCGGTAAAAAGGAACTAACAGCACTATTTTATCGTAGGTTGGTATACACTGAGTTGCTTTGTTTAGCTAGGTGACAGGCATTTTTTTTGCCCATGCGAGCTTAGTCATATACATAATTAGCAAGTATATTATTGTCAATATATCTATTAAATTAAATCCTAAATAACCTAATGCCTAAAGTGTTCTTTTGAACACAAAAACAGCCTTAATCAAGGCTAACGTAGCAAACAAATTAAGACTAAATTATGTGATGACGCCGTGTAAATGGCAAGTAAGGGAATTTAATATGCGGCAGTTGCACCAACTGGGTGGATTTCATCAAATCCTTCTGTGAGAAATCATGGGCTGAGGTCCAGGCAGATAGTTTTAGTTTTGAGTGTAGGGGATGTACGAAGATGAAGGAACTAGAGGTGGAGTTGGAACAGCTGAGGCAGCTCGTTGTGGCAATGGTGGGAAGGGAACAGGTGGGTTGTGCCAGTGGTTCCGGTGGGTGGACAGTATATAATAAAGTGGGGGAAAACGATGAGAGAGATGCTAGGAAGAGCTCACCTCAGTCTGCTCACAAGCTGAGGGGAGGCAAGGTGACAGGTCGTAGGGAGCGGGACGAAGGAGTCAGGACGGAAGGCGGCGGGAGGGGTTATTTAGAGGTGCCTGAAACAGGACAAGAGGCGATACTACAGACGGACCAGTAACAAAATGTCCGGAAAATATCACTGAAGTTGGTTATAAATGCGTGTATTTAAAAGCAAGGAGCATGATAAATAAGAAAAACGAATTAAGCATTATGGTAGAAGATATTGACCCTTACTTAATTGGTATAACCGAATCATGGGCAAACATAGAATTAACAGATGCTAAATTAGGACTGACAGGATACGTAATTTTTAGGAAAGATGGAATAGGAAGAAGGGAAGGGGAAGTTGTTTTATATATTAAAGAATCTATTCAGGCTTACGAAATAAAATTAGAAAAGAAGCAGATTGATGAAGCTGTATGGTGCAAAATAGTTTAAGAAAATTCAAAATTAACTATTGGATTAGTTTACTGAAGTACAAACATAAACGAAGAGAATAACACAAAACTACAAAACGCCATCAAGGAAGTGAGTAAAGGGAATGTATCATAAATGGGAGATTTTAGTCATGGACGCATAAAATGGAAATATCTAGAGAGTACAGGAGGTGAGGACTAACAATTTCTATTTTTAATTCAGGATAGCATCCTTACTCAGCATGAGCTATAAGCAACCAGCGAAGAGAATGTATTACATATGGTTTTGGTATCACAAAAAGAATTAATGGACAATGTAAAAATACATGAACCATTGGGTAACAGTGATCATAATCAAATACATTTTGACAGTAAAACCAGAAGGTAAAAATAAAAACAAACGTACAGGAGAAACCTCCACAAAGGTAACTATAAAGAAATGAGAAAATACTTAGCAAAGCAAGATTGGAATAACATGCTGAGGAATAAGACCGCAATTGAATGTTGGAATATTCTAAAATATGAATAACATGCTGAGGAATAAGACCGCAAACGAACAATGCTGGAACTTTCTAAAATATGAAACTGAGAGCATCATTGATAAATTTGTTCCTTTGAAAAACAAGGAAAACGGTCTAGAAAGAAAGATTTGTCAAAAGAACATATTAGTAAATTAGTGTTCAAGCAAACTATATGGAGGGTTTATGGGCGTACCAGAATGGATGAAGACTACGCAAATTACAAAGAGGCATTCAATGCAGCTACGACTGAAATTAGACAATCTATAAGAAGACAGTGCTGGGAACATAATATCACAATGTTTTTAAATGATTACTTAAGTTCAGTGTTTATCAGAGAGAATATTAGTTCATTACAAGTTCCAGATGCTAAATTTCAGAATACTAAATCTGACTATTTAGGGCAGTTAATTGTAACTCCAGAAATGGTAGCTACGAAAATAAAGGCAATGAAGGATAATAAGTCACCTGGAGTGGATGGAATTCCTCCAAAACTACTAACGGAAACTGTAGAACAAATAAGTAAAACACTTGCAAGAGTATTCAACTTGTAATTAAAAGAGGGAGTTGTTTCTTTTGAATGGAAAAAAGCAAGCATCATACCATTATTTAAAAAAGGGTTCGAGAAATAAGTCAGAAGAGAATTACAGACCAGTGAGTTTAACGTTAGTGATTTGTAAATTATTAGAAAAGATAATTAAAAACCATATGGTGGACTTCCTTGAAAGGCATAAATTATTAAATTAATCTCAACATGGATTCCTTAAAGCGAGGTCATGCTTAACAAATATGTTATGTTTTTTGGAAGAAATCACTAAGTGGATAGACGTGGGATTGCCAGTAGATATTATCTACTTAGATTTTCAGAAAGCTTTTGACAAAGTGCCACATCAAAGATTACTACTTATATGAAAAACCCATGGTATCGGGGATGGCATAATTAACTGGACAGAACAATGACTGATTGACAGAAAACAGCGTGTTGTATTAGTTGGGGAGGTTTCAAACTGGAAATCAGTTTTGAGTGGGGTACCACAAGGATCAGTATTAGAACCTTTATTATTCTGAATATATATATATATATATATATGACTTGGACGATAATATAACACGCAACGTACTGAAATTTGCCGATGACACAAAAGTATTTAGAAAGGTTAACCCTTATGGTAATAAACAACATTTACAAAACGACGTAGACAAATTAGTTAAATGGTCTGGAAAATGGCAGACGTTATTAAATTTTGGGAAATATAAATACCTACATACAAGATACCAGAACTTGAATATTTGAATATAAACTTTAATATGGGAGACCCTGTTCTAGGTATTACTGTAAAAGAAAAGGACTTAGGAATAAAAATAAGTGCTGATATGAAAGTTGGTATTGCAGCTTCAAAGAGTAATAAAATTCTTGGGTATATTAGAAGAAACATAACATACAAGGAAAAAAGTTAATTATACTTCTGTATAAAGCAATAGTTAGACCTCATTTAGAATACTGTATACAAGAGTGGAGACCACATCGTAAGAAAAATATAAATACGCTTGAACGTATACAGAGGAGGGCAACTAAAACGAGTCCAGAACTGAAAGACCTTAGTTATGAAGAACGCCTGAAAGAATGTTGTTTAACAATTCTAGAAACAAGAGGAGATCAGAATGAAGTTTTTAAGATATTGAATGGGTATGAAAGTATTGATAGAAATATGTTTGTCTCACTCAAAGATACTAGAACTAGAGGACAAGAGGTAAAATTAGTAAATGATCAGTGTACATTGGATATCAGGAAGTACCCGTTCTCATAGAGGAAAATAAATAAATGGAACAAATTGTCTACTGATTGTGTAAATGCTAGCAGCGTGTATGTGTTTAAAAACAAGGTTGACACATATCTCAGGTGGGCGGGTTACATGTAGACGAATATTGTTGGACTCTCGGTAAGCCAGTGACTTCCTTGTCCACTTGCCATCTGGACTTTTGGCTTGGATGGCAAATCTTGTTAAATCTTGTTAAATACCGTATTATCAGTGGCGTATTTAGGGGGCCATTGGGTTATTCCCCCTTTGGCTTAACTGCTTTGATATTTTCCGCATTTTTCAGTTACGCCGCTACATGGTAGCATGGTAAACTGATGGGTAATAAAGCTTGCCCCCATTGCCCCCCTTGCCCCCCCTTGCCCCCCTTGGCCCCCCACGGCCTCCCCAGTGTCTGCGTGTTATTACTGTTAATATATGATAATTGATGTCAGTCTATGTGAACGTTTGAGAAAAAAAATTAATGCGTCCACACGGTATCTATATTTGTCCTCATATTAACTCCAGTATGATATATATTGTTTCGATCGACTAACGTAAAAGAAGGAAAATGTGTCATACTGACACAATAAACTCCTTACTCCGTACAACACATCTTCCTTAAGAACATGATAGTGCCAGGTAGTCGCACCCCGTGCTAGGCCATATATTGGTTCTGTACAACACATCTTCTTTAAGAACATGATAGTGCCAGGTACTCGCAACCCGTGCTAGGCCATGTGTTGGTTCTGTACAACACATCTTCGTTAAGAACATGATAGTGCTAGGTAGTCGCACCCCGCGCAAGGCCATATATTGGTTCTGTGCAACACATCTTCCTTAAGAACATGATAGTGCCAGGTAGTCGCACCCCGTGTTAGGCCATGTGTTGGTTCTGTACAACACATCTTCCTTAAGAACATGATAGTGCCAGGTACTTGCACCCCGTGCTAGGCCATGTGTTGGTTCTGTACAACACATCTTCGTTAAGAACATGATAGTGCCAGGTAGTCGCACCCCGCGCTAGGCCATGTGTTGGTTCTGTGCAACACATCTTCCTTAAGAACATGATAGTGCCAGGTAGTCGCACCCCGCGCTAGGCTATGTGTTGGTTCTGTACAACACATATTCGTTAAGAACATGATAGTGCCAGCTAGTCGCACCCCGCGCTAGGCCATGTGTTGGTTCTGTACAACACATCTTCGTTAAGAACATGATAGTGCCAGGTAGTCGCACCCGCGCTAGGCCATGTGTTGGTTTGGTTTCCACTCTAACGATCACAAAAACGGAACAATCGGACGATATGATCTCCTCTTTTTTCTTTCTTATTTTGTTTAAAACTAATAACGTTTTGACATATAAGATGTAGAAAAGGTGGCTCCTGTGATATCGACTTTAACAATTCTTATCAAGAGTCTCCTTGGTCCGATTTGCTTAAATTACATTCGGGACTGTACAATACGTGGAATCAGATATAATATAATATATAATAAATATAATCAGATTAATTATATGTTCATTCTGAGGACATTGCATATCATACCGTATTTGTTGTAGTTGTCGATATTACATATGTACGTTTGTTAAATCTTGTTAAAATATGCATAGTGAAACGTATATGAGTGTTCAACATAAAAGTTTAAATATGTTCATGTGCTGTAAGATATACATAACATGGGCTAAACAAATACATTCGTATTCGCATTTGTCAATTCGTGCCCTGCCTGTCGGTCAGTCGAGGTCGCCGTATGAAGAAATCCGATGCGTAATCAATCCCGGAAGTGTCCACGCAGCTTGTTATTTTAGCAAGTTCTTTCTCCATTATTGCAGCAACATGACAGATGGATACCTGACAACGTATCATCGTTGTTGACGATCAATGGGAACAACCTGTGTTCACGTGGCTAGACAACTGGAGACGTGTGTTCATTTCCTATGTGACGCTCACGGTCTGTTTGCAATGGTTACGTACATGCATTCTGCTTCAGGCACGCGAGTTGATTCCCAAAACTCCACAGTAGGTAATGAACATCAGTCATGCGACTAGATATGTTATATATGTCTCCTAGATTGCTATGTGGTGAGCCAATGAGTCCATATAATGTAATAAACTCGATTGCTTCGGCAGCAATGTCGAGGGTTGTCAACTCCCCGAGGACTGTTTGTGTAAATTAATACTGTTTACAATAATAACCGATGAATAACAATTACATGGAAATTCAATAGCCACAGCCGTAACGTCGTATTTCAGAGGAGTTTTGTTTAAAAAAGTTGAATAAATAACCACTTGATATAAATATCATCGAAGTCAAAGGCAATAAACGGTAAATTATACTTGAAATCTGATGGGTTACTGGTTTATGACATGTCGATTTAAACTGCCGAACATCTTATAATTCACTTTGCATTCTCGCCCAATACTAATCGAATAGTGGAACGTATTCCTGAATTGTCGAATGAAATTTAAGGATGTCTAACTTAGCAATTTTCGTACGTACCATATTGTATTAGTATAGTATATATAGTATAACTGAATAGTATATATTAGTATAACTGTACTGGTCGGGGATTAACTATATGTACGTATTACACTTCATATCACACCCTTTCCTACACAGTATTACTTATAATACCTAAATCCATCGTGTTGAATATGGTGTTGTATTATATTTTATTATTAAAGAATTTGATATGTTTGTTGGAAATAAAATATTGATTGATTGATTATTTGATTGAATTATTGATTGATTGGTTTATTGATTTATCGATTTATTGATTCATTTATTGATCGATTGAAACTAAGATAACAAGATAAAAACGTCGATTGTCATGACTGTGTAAAAATTGCACATGACATCCTTATTACATTCTAATATGTTTAGCGGGCCTGCAAACAAATTATGGTTTGTGATACGTCGTAGAAATGATTAATCTGCCAGCTAATGATACGTGTGAAATAACAGTGTGCAAGAGATCCACTGCTGATGCTTCCTGTAATGACTTCCTGAAACCGCATCATTGCTTTCAATATACGTAGCGTTTTCTTACTGTCGGTTTCGTTCTGACCTGACTGATGTTGTCAGCATTAGCAAAAGGACAAACCTACCAACATTGGCTTGTTATAGGTTGTTGTTACACGTGGGACGTTCTTGGTTTACTGACGGAATTTGAACTGTGCTGTTGGACTTTCTTTGCCGAGAAGGAACCTCCAACTGTTTTACATGCCGTATCAGCATGAGCAGCCACATTTGTATAGAACATTTAGTTATATAGCTCTTTAATGAGTAGGTTCACAGCAGATTACATACATATTGCCCAATAAAGATAATGCCCGAACACTATTTTTCGCCCAAAAAAATTGCTCATTACACGATACCGCATCACAATAGAAATTGAAAATCTCAGTTGGTTTTTACATGTTTTAGGTAAACCATGGCATGGATGACAACTTGTAGCATGTCTTAGGTAAACCATGGCATGGATGACAACATGTTACATGTTATAGGTAAACCATGGCATGGATGACAACTTGTTTCATGTTATAGGTAAACCATGACATGGATGACAACTTGTTACACGTTATAGGTAAACCATGGCATGGATGACAACTTGTAGCATGTTTTAGGTAAACCATGGCATGGATGACAACTTGTTTCATGTTATAGGTAAACCATGACATGGATGACAACTTGTTTCATGTTATAGGTAAACCATGGCATGGATGACAACTTGTAGCATGTTTTAGGTAAACCATGGCATGGATGACAACATGTTACATGTTATAGGTAAACCATGGCATGGATGACAACTTGTTTCATGTTATAGGTAAACCATGACATGGATGACAACTTGTTACACGTTATAGGTAAACCATGGCATGGATGACAACTTGTAGCATGTTTTAGGTAAACCATGGCATGGATGACAACTTGTTTCATGTTATAGGTAAACCATGACATGGATGACAACTTGTTTCATGTTATAGGTAAACCATGGCATGGATGACAACTTGTTTCATGTTATAGGTAAACCATGGCATGGATGACAACTTGTAGCATGTTTTAGGTAAACCATGGCATGGATGACAACATGTTACATGTTATAGGTAAACCATGGCATGGATGACAACTTGTTTCATGTTATAGGTAAACCATGACATGGATGACAACTTGTTATACGTTATAGGTAAACCATGGCATGGATGACAACTTGTAGCATGTTTTAGGTAAACCATGGCATGGATGACAACTTGTTTCATGTTATAGGTAAACCATGACATGGATGACAACTTGTTTCATGTTATAGGTAAACCATGGCATGGATGACAACTTGTAGCATGTTTTAGGTAAACCATGGCATGGATGACAACATGTTACATGTTATAGGTAAACCATGGCATGGATGACAACTTGTAGCATGTTATAGGTAAACCATGGCATGGATGACAACATGTTACATGATATAGGTAAACCATGGCAGGGATGACAAATTGTTACACGTTATAGGTAAACCATGGCATGGATGACAACTTGTTTCATGTTATAGGTAAACCATGGCATGGATGACAACTTGTTTCATGTTATAGGTAAACCATGGCATGGATGACAACTTGTAGCATATAGGTGCCTTGATACGATGTTTAGAGAACCTTTTTTTGGACATTTTGCGCCTGGGAATTATGATCTTCGGTAAGCCCATTATCGATTTCCTCCTACACACTCTTCCTTAGCCTACAAGTTACTGATCATTGATCACACACATTGAAAAGAACCGACGTTTTTTCCGAGTAAGAAGGAAGGAACTGCATTGCTCAAAACAACACGCCTGAATATTGCAAGTTTTTGCCCGATATGCTTTTTTTATTGCTGAACGTGATACGAGGACAGACACCCGTCAGATGCAATAGCCGGGGGCGTTTCAGATGGCGACTGTCGCCGTGTGGAAGTGTCATTACTTGTCTACAGTGCCCGTGTCGTATCTCCCACGTTATTAGTCGAAGTATCGAGGTCGTGTAACAATGAACGAATAACTGGTGCAAGGCGTAGCAATGAGCGAAGCTTCTAATCGAAACACGAGATGTCCTTGACTTGCAGATACATGTTAAACCGACACGCCCGCCGCTATTCCACTTTCGTTACTTAATACTTAGTGGGTTGGACCTGTATGAAATATTAAGGAGACTCTGTCTACCCGGCTGACTTCCAGAACATGCGGTGTATCGCATGACGTACATTGACCATTCTCCCCAAATGTGGAGTATTTAGAATTGCAACCCCCCGAAACATTATTTCTTAATATACAAACGTTGTATTGTGAAGCATAAATTAAGTGTTTTTGGTATAAATTCATTTTAATGAAATAAAATAAAATCATGAGCATTCAGACAATGCATAATCTCCCTATAGAAAATCTAAATGTCCAAAAATATACACTTATTACTAGTAAAATACAGTAAAATAATCGTATATTTCGTAGAATGGAAGAATTAAGAGCAACGTGTAGAACGTTTCAATACACACACACACACACACACACACACACACACACACACACACACACACACACACACACACACACACACACACACACACACACACACACACACACACACACACACACACTCACACACACACACAAACACACACACACACACACACACACACACACACACACACACACACACACACACACACAAACACACACACACACACACACACACACACACACACACACACACACACACACACACACACACACACACACACACACACACACACATATCGTATATTTCGTAGAATGGAAGTATTAAGAGCAACGTGTAGAACGTTTCAATATATATATATATATATATATATATATATATATATATATATATATATATATATATATATATATATATATATATATATATATATATATATATATATATATATAAATATATATATATATGTGAAAAATCAACACCTCTTCGTAAATTTCGTAAATTTTACAATTTTTTAAAGAAAAGTAAGAAAGTGCATTCCCGCG